>JAWZSL010000103.1:367500-512129 GCA_034769285.1 Lutjanus argentimaculatus | reverse complement strand
ATTATGTGTGAAAAGTGTAATATGCAATATGTAGGTGAAACTGGTAACACCTTGCTCACTAGATTTACACAGCACAGGTACAATGTTAACAGAAAAAAGGAATTACATACTCCTTTAGTGAAGCATTTTGTCCAACATGGCTGGAGGTCCTTGAAGGCAACAGTGCTACAGTGTAATCCACGATGGTCCACAGCACAGAGGAGAAAAATTGAGAGGCTTTGGATACATAAATTGGGTACACTTCAAACCGGGAGGCCTCAATGAAAAATGAGGGTGGCCTTGACTTATGTACAGTTGATGGTCTGCGCATTTAATGCCGACGCCTTCGGCGTCGACATTCAATTTTTAATATCCCTAACCCTAACCCTAACCCATTCTGCTCCTTCTCCTGCTCCTTCTATCCTGCACCACCGTCTTCCACCTTCGGGTGGAAGGTCAGGTAAACCCGACCTGAGTGACGGGGATAAGGTAAGTTGGGCCACGGTGGTGCCTATTGAGAGCTCTCTTCTCTCATCCTCTATCTATCCTTGTGTCTCTGTTTCTCCCTCTGTTCTACAGCACTGTCCTCCATCCCGGATGGGGAGTAAGGATTCGTTCCTGCCCTGGTGCGCTCTGTCTGTGGACTCTTGTCCTCTTCTCTGATCCCCTTCCCATGCCCATACCCTAATCCTAACACCTTACCCAGTCTCCTTTCCCTAACCCTAACCTCCTTCCCCTACTCTCTTCCCCCTAACACCTTCCCGGGTCTCCTTTCCCTAATCCTAACCTCCTTCTTTATGTCTCATCTGACTTCTACTCATCGGAAGCACTTGGACCAACAGCTTGAGATCCGTTCATCCTACGGCCTCAGCGGTGGGTGGCGTGGGACCTAATCCGACCATGCTGAACACACCAATCTTGGTCCCATCCTTCTACGACCTCCCGTTCCAGGGATATGACTGAAACAATGGATTTTGTGCTAATTGCGCCCATTTCTTGAGGTGCCACGATCACGGGGTGGGCACCATTGGAAAGCCCGTCCCTGAAAATGGGGGGTAGACCTTTCTTGCATGTCTCTACGATCTCCGGAACAGGAGTTATTTGAAGAAATGTGAAGGTTGACGCCCACTTCTCTTGCAAAGCATTATGGGTGCAAAAATTTCCCTTGTTTTTGCTCAATAACTCGGCCCAGGAATGTCAGATCTTCAAAGGAGTACATTGCCGGACTCGGGGCGACCAGCCGGTCAATTTGACGTGCCTACCTCAAAACTTTTTCCGGCACCATGACACAAGTTGATGGTCAGATGCATTACACCCAGGAGGAACCTGGGTGTAATTTTTCAACTTTCCTGCTGCGGATTTTGCCCGATAAGGTGAGTATGGTCTCTCCTCATGGGTGGACGTCCTCTGGGTGGGTTAGGGCGGGCCTGGGCCTCCTCTTGTGTTGGTACTTGCGGTAGCCACTGGGGGCCACCGGGGAGGTGAGGCCAGCCGATTAGCAGGGTGGGGGTGAGTCTGGGCCTCCTCTTGTGTTGGTACTTGCGGTAGTTACTGGGGGCCACCGGGGAGGTGAGATGAGCCCAGGGCTTAGGGATAGCATTAGCTCATAATTGTGAGGGCGCTCCCGCATGAGGGGGAGACGTTCTTCGCTTCCCTGGGAGGGACATCGCCACTTGGTGGTGCAGCCTTGCTTGGGCGGGCCGGGGTAACCTAACGGTGTCAACAACTGGCCTCCCTGAGCAAAGGGGTAAGTCTCCCTCACATTGTCCTTACTGCAATACAGGTAAGTGACTTGGATACCGTCCTTTCGCCCAGCTTCGTCGTCTCTTCTTAACTCCCGCCCGTTTCCCAAATTGACCGAGGTTTATTATGACTAACTGTCATTTAATTCTTGCTTAGTTCAAACGGGATGATGTCCCACTAATACCCGCTTAGGGGCCATTTGGCTACGGGACACACGTTGGGATTTGATCAACCCCGGCGGCCTGCCTCAGAGGAGGATGTCTTGTGTTTAAAAGGTTGAAACATCCGATGAATCTGAGGTGCACAACTGATGATGTGTCCTGAAATTTAGGCTGGTTAGCTTTAGCTGAGGCACTTAATTGGCTACTTGCCATAAATCAGCTAGCTCATAGGACACTTAATTATCCTAAACTCCATTAGGCCAATACAGCCCATGGGATTGGCAGAACTTCGGGGGTGGCAAGCAAGCGTGTTCCAATACATGCGCCGGCCCGTGCTATACTGAGGCTCCCTGATAACTGTCCAGTCGTTGGATGAGGCAGGGGGGTCGCGGGATAAACCATACCCACCTAACCCACTTGCACTTTTCAAACGCTCGTATCTCCGGAACGGTAAGTGCTAGAGACTAGCTGAGGGCACCGTTGGATTCGGCGTGGCCACATTTGGGGGGGTAGGTCGTGGTCCCATCTCTCTACGATGCTCCGTTGAGGATGGCCACATGGCCATCTGGGTTATTACCCCTATACCTTAGCGGGGAGTTGCGTAGGCCCGTGCACCTGAAGCCTTTGGCTTCTTTACAAGCTTAAGGCTTGCTCAGTTCACTTACCTAACCCTAACCCCCTTTCGGGGAGGGGCTCAGGCCCACCTTCCTAACCCCTAACCCCTAACCCACTTGCATGTAGGACCAAAAATGACAAAAATGGGTTTTTCAAGTCAACACTGACATGTCTTCTTCAACTTATACATTCTTCATGCATGTTGCCTGACTTTTGGGAAAAATGACTAAAAATGTCATTTGAGCCGAATTGTAGTACAATCGGAGACCTGTCTAGAACAGTTGACCTGACTGTCCTAGGTGCAACGGTTCAAAAGTTATGCATGTTTTGGTGAAAAATGCACTTATTTTTGACAAGGGATAACTCCGGACTGGAACAAGGTAGGAGGGAGGTAGACACATGTCTGCGCACTGCTCGACGGGGACTTGAATTCGGCTACCACTAGGTGGCGCTAGAACCAACTTGGTGCAAAAGTTGTTGCTAGAGACCTGGCTCTCACATATGTTGGAGGGCCACCTCAGACAGTGACATGACAGTTCCAACCACCTTCCTAGCTACTCGGGTTCCTGACTTATGGGTCAAGACAGTTGGGAAAAACCTCACATGGGACCATGTCAGGGGCACTCAGGACACTCTGAAACGTGCTCCTAACAAGTTTCTGGAAGACACTTTTGGCCTGTGGCACTTAGTGCGATTTCGGCTTGGACGCGCGTGTCCATATATGACGATATCTCGGGAACCGTTGGTCCTAGAGACTCGGGAGTGGTACCGTTGGACTCGGGGTACATGAAAACCTATGTGTCCATCCGGGTCCCAGACCTCTATCTGCCTTCCTTAAAAAGTTTAGGAGCGACCAAAGGTGTCCGGACATGCATGTCCAATCGACTCAGAATGACCTGAAACGTGCTCCTAAACACTCCCTGGAGGACATTTTTGACCTGTGACACTTAGGCAAAATCCGGCTCCCATTCGCTTGTATGGGAATTTTAAAACGGCTGTAACTTTTGAACCGTAAGTGCTAGAAGCTTGGTTCAGGCACCGTTGGATTCAGCGTGGCCACATTTGGGGGGGTAGGTCCAGGTCCCGTCTCTCTAGCTCAAACTGGAAAACGCTAACTTTTGACCGGAAGCTCGGAGGGGGGCGGGGCCTAGATGGACACCCACATTATCGCATACGCCCGTTCCAACGGTACCACCCCCGTGTCTCTACGACCTTCCGTTCTCCCGGAATCGACGGATTGGACATGTCCAATTTGGGTTAATACCCCCTACTCTCTCTAATTGGCTATGGTTTATCTATCCCTATCCCCGCCCTTACCCTAACCCTAACCACCAGGCCCCTATGTAAGTAAATAAATAAATAAATAAATAAATAAATAAATATTTAAATGGATAAATAATTAATATATTAATAAATAGATTAATATATATTGACAATAAATAAATAAATTAATAAATACATATAAATATAAGGGCCTTAAATTCATGAGGGAGGGAGACTTAAAGGGTTAAAAAATCATCAATTGGCATATCAAGGGTTAAAAATTAAAAATAATTTTAAAAGTATCTGGCATAGGGTGGGATAAAATTATTAAATCACATTAAAGAGTTAAATAGGTTATAAGGCTTAAAAAAGTACATTATTTAAAATATTACAGTTAAAAAGCATAAATATATACATAGGCATTTTATTATAATACTTAAAACAGTAAAAAAGTTAAATTACAAATTCTAAAAAATTTAAATATATTGATTAAAAGCATAAATATAGTGTTAAAAAAACATAAATATGTTATTTTGCGGTCATTTCATATGGTATGGCAAGGAAGGGGTTAAAGGAATTTAGTTCAGTCTACTAGGGATTAATATAAAAGGGGTGTGGAAGCCGGAGAATAATAAAAAAAAACCAGTAAAGTGCATGTGCAGTGGTAAAGTGCTTGTGCTTTGTGCAAGTTGGCAAAGTGCTTGTGCTTAGTGCAGACTTGGCTGTTCATTCATTTGGTGCTGGCTTTCGTGAGAGACACACTGCTCTTGTTGCTCTGCCATAGTCAGCCACTTTCAAGTTTGCAAAGTGTTTGTGCTTAGTGCAGACTTGGCTGCTCATTCATTTGGTGCTTGGCTTTCGTGAGAGACACACTGCTCCTGCTGCTCTGCCATAGCTAGCCACTTTTGCTTTTTTGGTGTGCATTTTGAACCTGAAGAAGATCTGAAGAAGATCGAAACGTCGTTTATTTGTTTTGCACACCCTTCCTTAGTTGTTTATTGGTTTTAAGCAAATTCAATAAATTCAGTTTATTGTTTTTTTTGTTTTAAAGGCATTTCCCCAGTTTTTTGGGCGTTTTTAGTTGTTTTTTGTCTTTGGTTGTTGGTTTTTTCCTTCCACCCTCTTGGGGGAAGCGTTTTCTGTTTTGTTGTTTATTGTTTTATTTCTATACAGAAAACAAGAAAACAAACAAAAAAAATTATAAAAACAAAATAAAAGACCAAAAAAAGTATAAAACTAATAAAAAACAAAAAGATATAGAAACATGGATGACTGGGTAGTGGTGCGTCGGGGACGGCGTCGCCCGCGCACCCAACCCAATGACTGGGGCCGGGGGAACGGAGGGTACGGGGACTGGAGTGCCCGTGCACCTGCTTTCCCCTTTCGGGGAAGGGCTCAGGCCCCTCTCCCTAACCCTAACCCCTAACCCCTACCCCTATACCTAACCCCCCTTCACACGGCTAACCCCCTGACCCGGAAGTTGGTCCAAACCCTAAGTTTTGTTGGTCCAAACTAGGGTTACAAGGGTGAAATAGGGTTGGGAAGGGTCAATTACAGTTGGGGAAGGGTTTCTAGTGTCAATAAAGTTGACTTGGACGCAAATGTTACATGACTTGTAGCTCTGGAACCCTAGCTCCGACACACTTGGGACCTGTATATTTCTTTTCTGCTGGACGAGACCTTTCCAACGAGGTATGACACTTGCATGTAGGACCAAAAATGACAAAAATGGGTTTTTTCAAGTGAAGACTGACATGCCTTCTTCAACTTATACATTCTTCATGCATGTTGCCTGACTTTTGGGAAAAATGACTAAAAATGTCATTTCAGCCGAATTGTAGTACACTCGGAGCCCTGTCTAGAACAGTTGACCTGACTGTCCTAGGTGCAACGGTTCAAAAGTTATGCATGTTTTTGTGAAAAATGCACTTATTTTTGACAAGGGATAACTCCTGGACTGGAACAAGGTAGGAGGGAGGTAGACACATGTCTGCGCACTGCTCGACGGACTCTTCAATTCGGCTACCACTAGGTGGCGCTAGAACCAACTCCATGCAAAAGTTGTTGCTAGAGACCTGGCTCTCACATATGTTGGAGGGCCACCTCAGACAGTGACATGACAGTTCCAACCACCTTCCTAGCTAGTCGGGGTCCTGACTTATGGGTCAAGACAGTTGGGAAAAACCTCACATGGGACCATGTCAGGTGCACTCAGGACACTCTGAAAACGTGCTCCTAACAAGTTTCTGGAAGACACTTTTGGCCTGTGGCACTTAGTGCGATTTCGGCTTGGACGCGCGTGTCCAATATGACGATATCTCGGGAACCGTTGGTCCTAGAGACTCGGGAGTGGTACCGTTGGACTCGGGGTACATGAAAACCTATGTGTCCATCCGGGTCCCAGACCTCTATCTGCCTTCCTTAAAAAGTTAGGAGCGACCAAAGGTGTCCGGACATGCATGTCCAATCGACTCAGAATGACCTGAAACGTGCTCCTAAACACTCCCTGGTGGACATTTTTGACCTGTGACACTTAGGCAAATCCGGCTCCCATTCGCTTCTATGGGAATTTTAAACGGCTGTAACTTTTGAACCGTAAGTGCTAGAAGCTTGGTTCAGGCACCCTTGGATTCAGCGTGGCCACATTTGGGGGGGTAGGTCGAGGTCCCCGTCTCTCTAGCTCAAACTGGAAAACGCTAACTTTTGACCGGAAGCTCGGAGGGGGGGCGGGGCCTAGATGGAACACCCACATTATCGCATACGCCCGTTCCAACGGTACCACACCCCCGTAGTCTCTACGACCTTCCGTTCCCTTCTCCCGGAATCGCATCTGTATTGGACATGTCCATTTGGGTTAATACCCCCTACTCCTCTCAAGTTCTATAATTTAACTGTTTTATTGATTCGCCATCTAGGTTAAAAAAATTATACCTGTCTGAACAACAAAATAACCACAAACAAGTTCCTTTGTTTTTCTTGTCATGATCTGTGTAAATACTGATCAGTACACAGTTGCAAGACAACAGTAACCTGTTTTTTTTTACTAGTAGTAGCTTTATCTAACCTGAAGGGGGGGGGGGGGGGGGGGGGGGGGGGGGGGGGGGGGGGGGGGGGGGGGGGGGGGGGGGGGGGGGGGGGGGGGGGGGGGGGGGGGGGGGGGGGGGGGGGCCTAATCAGTGACGTGCCTCTGTTATTGATCATGTCATTTACACATGCACAAACAGCTGTTAAATACAGAAAATGCCGACTCGAAATAATTTTCCCCCCATCGCTTTGGCGCCCCCCTCTAGCGCAGTGCCCCTATGCGCCGCATACTTTGCATACCCACTTTTTGCGCCACTGATTGTAGGGGAGAGTGGGGCATGTTGTGACCAGTAAAGAATAGTGGAAAAGTTGTCACAAGATGGCTAGGATTAGAGTAGATAAACTGTTACATGTTTTAAACAGATTGATAAAAACTTATGATTACAGCTGATTCCAATCTACATTATTGTAACTGCAAGATTTGGGTCTGTGGCCTAGTCCTATACTTTCCTTTTTTCCCCATTTATATTGTTGCTACAAGGTAGAATTCTTTATTTTCCGCCTTTCAGGATAAGAAAAAGAGGGAGAAAAAAGGTTTAAAAAAACAGAAAAAAGGCATTTATGCTTGCCATACATTTGATATTTGAACTGACATAATCTAATTATGGCCTTCACACGTTATTAGTGCTTAAGTGCTCTTCTCCTAGGTTTTATCACATAAGGTATCGTTTATTTTAGTTTTGTTTGTGTGTTTGTTTGTTTTGCTTTGTTTTGTTGTTTGTTTACTTAGCATGTTAATGTTTATACATGATTGTTTAATGTTATGGTATGAACTGGCCTTCCTTTTGATCTTTAGAATTGGTCAAACACTAGAGCATTCCCTTCATGTTCACATAATGCTGGACAGTCTTTTCTCTATTTATTTTATAATCCAGTAAGAGTTTAATTTACTCCATGAATAACAATAAGTTGGTTATTGGTAGTTATAATTGCAATGGGATGGCCAATAATATAAAAAGAAATGAGGTATTTAAATGGCTTAAAGATAAGAACATGTTCAATATTATATGTTTACAAGAAACTCACTCTATGCCTAAAGATGAAAATAAATGGACAAGAGAATGGGGAGGACATGTTTTCTTTAGTCATGGGTCCAGTAATAAAAGGGGGGTTTTAATCCTCATTCAAAGAAATGCTGAATATGTAGTTCACACAACATTACGAGATTCAGATGGAAGATGGATTATTGTAGATCTCACTATTAAATCTATAAGATTATGTCTAGTTAATTTGTATGCACCTAATACAGATGATGCAAAATTTTTTGAATGTACTCAGGAGACTGTCCAGAACTTAAAAGATTGTGGGCCCCATATTATTATTACAGGTGACTTTAATACAGTGATGAATTCCATGATAGATCGGACTGGATGTCATTCAGATAATTATCATCCACAAGCCCTAAAAGATATTCAAACGTTAATGTCTACCCTTGATTTATTTTATATCTGCCGACTTAAAAACCCTAAAAAAAATCAGATATACTTGGCATAGAAAAAAACAGGCCAGTTGGATTGATTATTTTCTTGTATCCTTCTCACTATGTTCCAAAATATCATTGACAGATATAAGTGAACATATGTGTTCAGACCACACACTTATAACAACTCCACATGATGACTGATGATGTTCTCAGAGGTCCAGGGTTCTGGAAGTTTAACCAGTCTTTATTAGATGATGATCTTTTTGTTGAAAAAAGTTTGTTAAGTACAACATTGGTAGTGCCAATCCTCATACTGTATGGGACTCATTTAAATGTTCGTTTAGGGGACACTCCATTAAATATTCTTCTTGGAAATACAAGCTGAATAAAAGTTATGAAAATAAATTATTACAAGAAATAAATAGTTTAAGCGACAAAATTGATCAAGCTAGTCAAGCTCCTTCAGATCTGTATGAGACCTTGGAAAATAAACAAAAGGAATTAGAGAGATTTTACCATAAAAAAGCCAGTTACATTACAAATAATTCTAAAGCTACCTGGATGGAGAAGGGTGAGAAATGCACAGCTTATTTTTTAAAACTTATGCAAAGGAATCAAACAAGGACAAATGTGACTCAGTTAATCACTGACAATGATTTGATATTATCATCATCAGTGGAAATTCTAGAGGAAGGAAAATCTTTTTTTCAAAATATTTATACTGTAGAGGAACAGAGTTGCCCACCACCAGATGTTTATCAGTCGTTTTTCCCTGCCTCTTATCATAAAAAATTGTCAGAGGCTCAGAAAAAGGACTGTGAAGGTATGATCTCTGAGAATGAGCTATATGAAGCAATTAATTCCTTTAAATCAGGTAGATCACCAGGTCTAGATGGGATTCTGATTGAATTCTATAAGACATTTTTTTATTATATAAAAGGTCCCATTCTAGCATGCTTCAATTATTCATTTCAGATTGGTAAAGTGAGCGGAACTCAACAGGAGGGTTTGATCTCTCTTCTTTTAAAACAAGAGGCAAATGGTCAATACAAAGATCCAAATAAATTAAAAAACTGGAGACCCCTAACTCTACTGTGTTGTGATAATAGAATACTAGCTAAATGTATTGCCTCTAGAATTAAAAAAAGTCATTCATGATATTGTGGATAAAGACCAGAATGGATATATTGAGGGTAGATTTATTGGAGATAGTATCAGACATCTCTTGGAAATTATTGAATTGTATGAAAAAGACAAAAAACCTGGTCTAATCTTTGTGGCTGATTTTGAAAAGGCTTTTGATACAGTGAGATGGGAGTATATCTATAAGTGTTTAGAATTTTTTAATTTTGGTAGCTCCTTGATAAGTTGGGTTAAGATGCTATACAATAATCCATTAAGTAAAATCATAAACAATGGTCATCTATCACAAAGTTTTCCATTATCTAGGGGAGTTAGACAGGGTTGTCCCCTATCCCCATATTTGTTCTTACTGGTAATAGAAACATTAGCAATAAAAATTAGAAATAACACAAATATTAAAGGTTTAGATAGTTATGGACATCAATCAAAAAATTTTGTTATATGCAGATGATACAATTTTTTTTTTGTCACCGAGAGACAAATATTTGAAAGCTCTCCTTAAGGATTTGGATGGTTTTACAACTCTGTCTGGTTTGAAGCCAAATTATGATAAATGTATTATTTTGCAATTAGGTTCTTTACATGGTTCTACATTTACACTATCATGCAACTCAGCACTTATTGTTAAGGTAAGGTGTAAAGTCACTAAAAACTACAAAGGTGGTGGACCCAAAAATGCAGACTGGAGCACTGGAGCGAGTTCAAATGATAATGTTAATACTAAACAAGAGGTAACAAAAAACACCGGCTTACATGAACAAAGGGATCCAAATGAAAACCGAGCCAGGCAGAAGTCCAAAACCAAAAAACACCAAAAACGGAAAAATAAATCCAACAGGAAAATCAACAAATCCAAACGGAAAGGGAACACGCAGGGAGCAAAGCAGGCAGACAGAAACACCAAAAACAACACGACGAACTGACAAAGACAAAGAGAAACACAGGGACTAAATAGACAGGGAGGTAATCAAACACAGGTGGGTGGACAACAACAGGTGAACCAAATCAGTAATCAACCAAGGGCGGGAAAAGGACAAAGACAGGAAGTAAAAGCAACAAGGACACACAAGGGAAACCAATACTACAAAATAAAACAGGAAATGACCACGAAAATGTCCAAACCATAACACTTATATGGTCAGATGGACCAATAGATGTCCATGATCTTATGTCCATGGAAATCAACAACATTATCCTTATTTGGTAAAGTTACTCTTGTTAATTCATTGTGCACCTCTCAGTTTACTTACTGCTGATGTCACTTTGATCCCCTGATGAAACTTTTTATAATAGATATAATCACGTTGTATTTAATTTTATATGGAATAACAAACCAGAAAAAAATAAGCGTAAATATTTGTATAATGGTTTGGATGAAGGAGGAGTTAAGTTTATTCATCTTAAAGCATTAAACCTGCTGTTAAAAGCATCATGGACACAGAAAATATATTGGAATCCTGAGTGGAGTTCCTCACGATTACTTTATGACATTTATCCAATCTTCAAATATAAACTTTTTCCATTTGTCCAAATATCAAAAACCCATTTTCAACATACACAAAAGAACTTCACCAATTTATCACCTTTTTTTGAAGACATGATTCAAGGTTACACTTCCAGTATTTTCCACCAGACTCCACCAGACTGCTGCCATTTTGCAGTAAATTTTATGGTTTAATTCCAGTATATTAATCAATACATTACCTATCTTTTGAGAACAATTTGTTCAAAAGGGCATTATTTTTATAAATAATATAACGGATGTGAATGGAAAAATCTATTCATATGAATTGTTTTGTGGAATATTTGGAGTATTTTGTTCAGAATTTAAATATTATCAATTAATTGCTGCATTGCCTTTGGCTTGGAGGAATAAAGTGAGAAATGCTGGAAGAAAATTGTTGGTATGTCAACCTTCAATGGTTAAAAAGAAGAAAAATTAATGCTTTCATGTACAAATTCTTTCTGAGGGCATATGATTTAAACGACAAGCCAAATTTCATTTGTACTGGGAGGAGATGTTTGATATTCCATTGCCATGGAGACAGGTATACAATCGAATTTATAAAGCTGTTGTAGATTTCAAGTCGCAATATTTTCAATTAAGATTTTTATACAAAATATTGCCCACAAGAAAAATGCTTTTTGGTTGGGGTATGGCAGACGATGGAAACTGTCGTTTCTGTAAATCTGAAATTGAAGATATGTTGCATTTATTTTGGTTCTGCCCTCACGTGGCGACTTTTTGGACGACTGTCCTAAGATGGCTTGCATCAAGTTCGATTTCTTTAACCATGTGCCCTCAAACAATAATGCTTGGTGAATTAAGAAATGGATGTCCTACTATTTTGAATGCTATTATATTATTAGGTAAAAGATTTATTTTTGAATTGAAGAGAAATGAGAGTTTGACATTCCCCCATTTTCTTTCCTTTTTAAAACATTATTTTAAGCTAGAAGGCATTATTGCTACTAGGTGGGGCAAACTGAATGAATATGAAAAAAGATGGAATAGAGTAAGGCCAAGTTTAGAAGAAGGATGATTTCTCTCTCTCTCTCTCTCTCTCTCTCTCTCTCTCTCTCTCTCTGTGTGTGTGTGTGTGTGTGTGTGTGTGTGTGTGTGTGTTTGGTTATGATTTTCTTTTCTTTTCTTTTACTGTCCTTGTCCATACTTGAACACTTGCTTGTTGTTTGTTTTTTATGGTCTATGTTTGTATTGTTTAAATAAAAAAATTAATTAATAAATTAAAAAAAAGAATTTGTCTGTCCACTTCTCTTGAAATTTCCTGTGCTCATCTTGTATGCTTCGTACCTTTCATTTTTTACTGGGAACACCTGACGTTTGCCTGCTCGTCCCCTCTCCGGTGTCTTCATGTTGATTTTCGTTTGCGGCTTCCTCAGACTCTTTTTCCTCACTATTCGTTACAACACTGTGTGTCTGTCCATCTGGTTTTTGTGCTGGTTTTTGCCCTTTTTTTAGTAGAAATCTTTTTTTTTTTCACAAACCATTTTGTGCCTGCATCTCACACTGGCTAGCGGAGCTAACGTAACCTGGCTGCAAGCGTGCACTGCAGTCAAGTGTGACGGTGTTGTAAACAATGCCATAAGCGGGCTACGTTGCCAGGTTTGACAGTGCCCCCTTTAGGAAACACCATTAATTAAGCCTTAATTAATACTTCCCCCTTCACCTTAATTATTAAGGTGAAGGGAGAAGTATAATGCAAATGACTGCTTTTTTGTAGTGCAGTGTTCACTGTATGTTTATGTAGCACATTTGAAAAAATGTATTGGCTGTGTTACCATATTGTTATAAGCTACCATGCGAGCCACCAATTAAAGCTCGACGAGCCACATATGGCTCGCGAGCCGCGCAATGAGTATCTCTGCTCTAGACCAAATTGGCATGGAGAATTTTTTCAGCCCCAATTTTGGGTGCGCAACCAGCATAATAAAAATGTTTTTCCAGCATATAGATTTTGGTGTTGACATTTAATTTTTTATCTCTCTAAGCCTATCCCCATGCCCTTTATCCAAGTATTGTTTACCTGCTCTTGCCTGTACTTGCACAGGCTAGATTGAGGTGTTACTTTTGACAATATGCCCAGCTTCTGTTCTCCTGCAACCTTAGCTTCACAGACGATATTCCGTCTACCATGGTGCCTCCACTAAAACTCTTTTTACCTATTATATATGCACCTACTTTCTAACTGATGGTGCTGTGCTTATTACAGAACATTATAAGTCTTTTTGTGACTTTGGCTGTTCCTCAGACCACCACTCCTGCTGTTTTGCCTTCTTTTTGGCTTCCTTTTCTAATGACAACTGTGGGGACATGCCCACCTTCTTTATCCTGGGTCTCCACATTCTACTTTACCCATACTGCACTGGGGCCCTTCCTGACGCCTTGTGCCACAGTCTCCTCCCAAAACTGCATTGAACTCAGAGAGTTGGCACCATGACTGAAGTTGCTATGCACAACATTGGCCCTGCAGGCTTGACGGCTTGATTCTCTGTTGTACAGGCCATTCCTGGGGTTGTGTGGTATATTGGGACATAGGAATTACTCACTTTTGTGAGCATAGAATTTTCCTTATGCGGAGGAACTGACCTTCTGCTGCAGCCTTGTGGTGTTAAGAACTGATCTCTTTTTCTGAGTATGGTGTGAGTATGTGGCCTCCCATGTCCCGATTCTAGGGCAACACTATGGGAATGGTGGTCTGGGCCATTAGGACCTTGAACATTGCCCAGTCTTCTATGGAGGTTAGCTCCACTCATGCAACAGTCCATTCTGTACCACATGTGCTTTATTTGGCTGCACTTTCCCCCACTTACACTACATTTGGGCTCCTTCAAATTATCACCTGCCCCCCAAATTTTCCATCCCCTAGCCCAGCAAAGGTGGCTAGGCCGTGGATGCACTGGGACCTAGGTTTACTTCTTCTCTTCTTTCCTCCTGTATTTACTATTTTTTGTTTTCTTTTGTGCATATTTTTTTTTTTTAAAGATATTTTTTATCATATATTGCTTGGCAATTCTTCCTTCACCAAAATAGTTGGTCACATTTGACCTTTTACATGTGAACTCACATTACCTTGAACTGCAACTGACACCGACTTTGACTGCAACTCGCACCAAATTTGACCCATTCAAACCAGAAATTGGTTTCAAGTCTCTACAAACTTCCATTCAAAAGTTATTCCCCGAAAACCCGTCCCATAGTGGTTTTCTTCCCTCTACCTGTTCCTTCCTTCCTTCCTTCCTTCCTTCCTTCCTATTATTCGAAATTGACAAGACCTATTTATAGTGGCACTGTACCTTTAATTGAGAAAATTGTTCAATCATTAAATGATAAAAAAATTCATTATTCAAAAACTAAAAACTTACTTACTGGGAGACTCTGAGCCCAGACCCAGGCTCTTTTATATGCTTCCTAAAATTCACAAGGACCCCTCAAAATGGAGTAAACCAGGTGAGATTCCTCCAGGGAGACCAATTGTCTCTGAGTGCAGCAGTGGGACCTATTATACAACTGAGTTTATTGATTTTTATTTCAATCCTCTCTCGACAAAACATGAAAGCTATATTAAAGATATTCATGATTTTGTGGAAAAAGTGAAACACATTCACATCCCTTCAAATTAATTTTTATTCATGATAGAAATTGATAGTCTGTATATTAATATAGATATAACAGACGGCATACAGGCCATAAAAGATATTTTTCACAAATATCCAGACAGCAAGAGGCCTGATAAGGAAATTTTAAAATTATTATAAACCAATCTGACCAGAAATTATTTTGAATTTAATGGTGAATATTTTTTAGAAGTAAAAGGCACAGCTATGGGCAAAAATTTGCCCCTGCTTATCCAAATATTTTTATGGCTGAATGGGAAGAGGCGGCTCTGGCCGCCTGCCCTAATAAACCTACATTTTTCTACAGATTTTTGGATGACATTTGAGGAGCATGGCCACACTCGAGAGAGGATTTTGATACATTTTTAACCATCCTTAACAACCATAATCCATCCATAAAAATTAAATCTGACCTCAGTGACACTGCTGTGAATTTTTTGGATACCACTACATTTAAAGGTCCAGATTTAGCAAAAACTGGCAAGCTGGACATCAAAGTATTCTTTTAAGAGACAGACACTCACGCTTTGCTCTTTAAATCTTGGCTTGGTTAAATCACAACTGTTGAGGTTTCAGAGAATATGCACCAGACAGCAGGATTTCAGAGAAGCTACTAAAGTGTTGTTTATGGCTTTGTCCACAAGGGGGTACTCTAGGCCTTTTTTAAGGAAAGCCCTCAGGACATTTCAGCAAACTAAGCCCCAGGAGGTCAGTTCCTTACTTCCAGTGGTCACTACATATTCTCAGCAGTGCGACTGATTAGGGTGATTAGAGATAATTTTAGGGATTTTATGGAAAAAATTCATCTGTTACAAGATCATAGGATCATTGCTGCTTATAGAAAAAATAAATACCTACAAGACATTTTAGTTAAAGCTAAAGAGTTAAAAAACTCTCATACTCTAGACCAAATTGGCATGGAGAATTTTTTCAGCCCCAACTCTGGGTGTGCAACCAACATAAAAATGTTTTTCCATCATATAGATATGGCAGTGTATGGAGTAAAAATTGTGTCTATCTAATTATGTGTGAGCGGTATAATATACAGTACGTGGAGGAAACTGATAACACATTACTTACCAGATTCACACAGCACAGACACAATATTCACAGACAGAAGGATACACATATTCCTTTAGTGAAGCACTTTGTCAAACATGGCTTGTCATCCTTGAAGGCCACAGTTCTCCAGTGTAATCCATGGTGGTCCACAGCCCAGAGAAGAACGATGGAGAGGCTCTGGATACACAGATGAGGTACGCTGCAGCCGAGGGATCTCAATGAGAGGTGAGGGGGGCCGCGACAGGTGGGCAGTAGATGGCCAGTGCATTTAATGTTGCCACCTTCAGCGTCGACATTTAATTTTTTGTCTTCCTAATCCATCAAACTGTACAACTCTTCCCCCCTTTACAGGAAGGAAAACTGAACAACGTATTACTGATCTCAGTCTGATGTGTCAATGTTCTTTTACCATCAGTGTCATTCATCAATATTATGGGCAACATTATGCTCATTGTCATGTATCAGGTTCTTGCTCTGGCACACTAATTTCCTTAATAAAGTTCTATTTTATCTTAAATTTGGAGCAACTTAATTTTCTGTTGATCAGTTAACTGATCAATCGACTGATTGTTATTATTCTGTTGTGAAATGTCATGACATTTTAATGAACTATACATATTTACATTTGTTCAGTTTGCCACATTGAAAGTAAAATATTAAATTAAAAAACATTTAAGTTGCTGTGAGTCACTTCTTCTGTTTTTGTTTATTTGTTGTTTGATTATTATTTTATTCAGACTTATCAGTTTGTATCTACAGTATATCCTTCAAAATCATTATAATAATCTAATTTCTTCCTTCCACCTCCTCTCTGACTAATCTGCTCAGTTTGATCCGTAGCTTATTTTTCTTAAATCAAACTGGACTGATTTAACCTTTATATCTGACACGGACATTTTTGTCCGTTTTTGATTTTCATTTTGTAACTATTTCTTAGTGGTTCTAGCTAGAGCCTTGAAAATTGGTAAAGGTTCATCATTTTTCATATATTTTTTTTATTCCAAACCCGATCCTGTATAACACCTTCACACTCTGAGAAAACATTTTTTCCAGCACATTTACCACATTGGACAAAAATGTCCAACGTGTTTGATGCCATAAAAAAGGCATATTTTACCTTTTTTTCCCCATTTTTTTTTGCATGAATCTTCTTATCCACTTCTCCTCTATTGATCCAAACCATTGATTTAATTAATTTCAGACTTTTAACCCCTTCAATGCCAGAAAATAGAGTCCCTGGAAAAAAAGTGGTGAAAAAGCACATAAAAAGGGGGTTATTCATAATATACTGAATGCAGATTTGTCAGAATTTAGTTGCCGGGGTCTTGCTGGACCTCTATGTAAAGAAGGCCTTACTTCAAAGGCACAGGTGTTCATGTGTACGTGTGTGTGTACGTGTGTGTGTGGGGGGTGTGTGTGTGGGTGTGTGTGTGTGTGTGTGGGTGTGTGTGTGGGTGTTTGTGTCCGCGCACGCATGTGTCTGTGTGTCTGTGTCGTGTGCAAATAGCCATTTTACTCCATTTCCCAAGGACTTGAATTCATTTTTTTTAATTATGGAAGTCTATGGGAGCCATTTCTTTAATCTGACACTACAGAAAAACTACAAACCCCAGAAAATCAATGTTGCTACTCATCAATGACATATCCAAGACTCTAATAATCCCCCCACACCAAATCCAATTTTCACTCAGTATATTATAAATAACCCCCTTTTTATGTGCTTTTTTCACCACTTTTTTTCCAGGAACTCTATTTTCTGGCACTGAAAGGGTTAAAAGTCTGAAATTAATTAAATCAATGGTTTGGATCAATAGAGGAGAAGTGGATAAGAAGATTCATGCAAAAAAATTGAAAAAAAAAAAAAGTAAAATATGTCTTTTTTATTGCATCAAACACGTTGGATACTTTTGTCCAATGTGGTACTTGTGCCAGTTTGGTTGTGAGAGTCCTGTGGACAAAAAACTACAAACCCCAGGAAATCAATGTTGCTACTCATCAATGACATATCCAAGACTGATCTAATCCCCCCAAACCGAATTCAATTTGCATTCAGTATATTATAAATAACCCCCTTTTTAAATGCTTTTTTCACCACTTTTTTTCCAGGGACTCTATTTTCTGGCATTGAAGGGGTTAAAAGTCTGAAATTAATTAAATCAATGGTTTGGATCAATAGAGGAGAAGTGGATTAGAAGATTCATGCAAAAAAATGGGAAAAAAATTGTAAAATATGCCTTTTTTATGGCATCAAACACGTTGGACATTTTTGTCCAATGTAGTAAATGTGCCAGAAAAAAATAGTAGGGCACAAAGGTTAAATACACGTTTGTTTGATGGTGAATTCAGTCACATCATATATATATGATAAATAACTGTAACAGCTCGTTAAGAGAACAGTGTGATAATATTTAATTCACAGTTTACAATAACTGTGTTTATGATGCAGCTGAACTGTAGTGATGTTTGTCCAGCAGAGGGCAGAGCTGCATTGTCCATCAAAAACCTAAACACACTGTAACACACACTATATAGGCTGTATTTATATAATGTAATGTATATCTATAATGTACTCACAGCAGGTTTATGTCTGACCTCCTTCTCTCTGATCTATTCTAAGATTTTTCATAATCAATAGATTAAAATTCTTATGACTTATTTATTCATTTATTTAATGTTTGTTTATGTACGCAGCATGAAGTGAAGTACAGTAACCGTGCCCATAAACAACAACTGCTGCAGTAATAAAGTCATAAATAAATCAATGAACCTGCACAGAGTGTGATGGTTTGGACATTTTCGTGGTCATTTCCTGTTTTATTTTGTAGTATTGGTTTCCCTTGTGTGTCCTTGTTGCTTTTGCTTCCTGTCTTTGTCCTTTTCCCGCCCTTGGTTGACTACTGATTTGGTTCACCTGTTGTTGTCCACCCACCTGTGTTTGATTATCTCCCTGTCTATTTAGTCCCTGTGTTTCTCTTTGTCTTTGTCAGTTCGTCGCGTTGATTTGGTGTTTGAGTTCTCGTGTGTTCTCCCGTGTGTTCTCCCGTGTGTTCTCCCGTGTTTTTGGTTTTCTCCCTTTTTGGATGGTTTTTGTTTCACCAGTGTTTGTTGGATGTGTTTTCCCCTTTTTGGATTTTGGACTTTTGCCTGGCTTTGTTTTCTTTTGGATCCCTTCGTTCATGTAAGCCGGTGTTTTTTGTTACCTTTGTTTGTTACATTAAATTATCATTTGAACTTGCACCAGTGCTCCCGTCTGCATTTCTGGGTCCACCACCTCCAGAGTTATTCGTTGTCGTTGCACCAAACGTAAACACAGAGACTCTGACCGATCATCAATGACAGCTGATTGATCATGTGACACAATGAACTTTTTGTCTGTTTCATTAAATGTTTGAGGCTCTGAACTGAAGAAAAATCAGAATCAAACTGATGTCAGAGTGATGTACACAGGCATCAGTGTGATGTCATCAGCTGTCTGTCTGTCTTCATTAACACAAAACTGTTTTTCATTTTCACATTTTCTCAAACTGAGAAATCAACTTTTGGCTTTGAGGATCGAAGATCCTCCTCCTCCTGCTTTCCTCCTCCTGCTCTTCCTCCTCCTGCTCTTCCTCCTCCTCCTGCTCTTCCTCCTCCTGCTCTTCCTCCTCCTCCTGCTCTTCCTCCTCCTGCTCCTCCTCCCCCTCCTCCTCCTCCTCCTGCTCCTCTTCCTCCTCCTCCTCCTCCTCCTCCTGCTCTTCCTCCTCCTCCTCCTCCTCCTCCTGCTCTTCCTCATCTTACTCCTCATCCTACTCCTCCTCCTACACTTCTTCTTGCTCCTTATTCATTGTCATCTTCCTCACAGACAGACAGTCGTGCAGCTGTGAAGCCAGTTGTTTCTGCAGTGATTCACCTGATGTGATCATGTGACCTGTACCTGATATCTGACATTTTGTTTGTCGATGGTCTGGACCAGTCCTGGTCTAGTGTTGCTGGTTTAGTTCCAGTTTTAGTTTCAGTGAAGATAAATCTTGAATAATATGGGAAAAGTCTTTCCTTTTCAGAAATACTCAGATTCTTAACTAAAGAAAAAGTTAAGTGGTAAAAAATTAAAACTTAAATATCATAAATATAAACCATAGAACAAATACACAGCCAGTCAGATTCTTTGATGATGAAGCATGAACAACCAATCATTTAACTGCACCATCAACATGTGACAACAACAGAAATGTCTCCTGTTTGTCTAATAATTACAGTTTGCTCCTGTCTTTGTTAAAAATGGCTCATTTAAATCGTCAATAATTATCATCTGATATGAAACCAATTATTGTAAGAAATTTTAAAGTACAAACATATTATCAGAAAAATCAGTTAAAGAGCAGAATGCTGACTTTTAATTACTGTTACTGATGTTTAAACGTTTTTTTATGTGACTCTGGATCTTTAATAACAATTTATCACATTTTATAAAATGTTCATCATCAAATCTGAACACATAACTGTCAGATGAAAAAGATTTCCCTCTGAAATGTGGTGCAGTAGATTTATGAGGTAGCAAAAAATAAAAAGAATAAATAAAGTACAAGTATCTCAAGACTGTACTCAGTACTTGAGTCAATGTACTTAGTTACTTTCCATCACAGACAAGCCAAGTTTATTATATGACAACATTCAGACACAAAACAATTCAAAGTGTTTTACATGAGCAAAGTAATTCATTCAAATGACACAAAATGTTGACATTTAATTAAAAATACAATAAACACAAAAAGTGAAAGCAAACAAATAAACAATTAGAGATTACTTTAACAGGAAGTGATGAATGGATTTTATTAGGAAACGTTTTTCTAGCTGACTGAAATTTAAATGGATTTAAATTGATTTAAATGAGCTGACAGTTGTTGCAGACTTCAGGTAGTTTCTTCCACAAGTGAAAAATTAAATGCTGCATAATGAAATATAAAAATCTGAAATATAAACCTGTATTCAGGCTTCGTAAACAAGTAATGACATTTTAAAATATTCACTCAGGTCATGTGACTCATCATTTGTATCACAGAGACACTGAGCTAAATGTTTTCAGTGAATGTGTGAGTCAGATAATCTCTCAGATATACAAATGTTTTTAGGCTTATACTCCATAGATACTTGATAATATAAATATTGATTACTCTTTATTTTACTTTTTAATGTGTATTATTGATTAAGTCAGCAGTGAAGACACTCTTATAATGACAGGAATAAGATGTTTGGTTTATAGATGTTAATAACTTTTTATTTATTCAAATATTAGATTAATTTCCACCGTTCTAAACATATGTGAATAATTATTGTTTAGTCTTTTCACTTTTTTTAATCTTTGTATGCAAAACATGAAATAAAAGAGTTAATTAAATTAAATAAATAATAAATAATGAGATAAATTTTGAAAAAATACATAATAATAGAAGAAAAAGAAGAAGAAGAGGAGGAGGAGGACTAGGCTTGGGGAGTAACAGATTACATGTAACAGCGTTATGTAATTAGGATACAAAAACAGGTAACTGTAATCTGTTACAGTACAGAAAAAATATGTAATCAGATTACTGGTATATTTGATAAAAATGGGGATTACTTAGCAGGATTACATTTTAAAATCAAACGGGATATACTACAATGCAGCAGACACATGCACAGTGCACACGCATTGCGATATTTTATGACACAACACCACAACAAACCAACACGTGAAACGACCACCCGCCTCGATCTGTGTGTAAACATGATGTAAGATAAGGACGTTAAAACAGTCGCCAGTGGCTGTTCATCATTATGACCACTGCAGGGGAGGTAAATGTTTTATGTTATTATTACAATAATTATTATTACAATTATTGTTGTTATAACCTGTGATCTAATTCATGAATATAGCTGAATAGTTTATTTGCATGTTTGGTATTGAAGTAATCCAAAAGTAACTAAAAGTAATCAGGTACATTACATTAATATTGTGATACTTAGAGTAAGTTACTGATTGCATTTTTTAACAGTAACTTGTAATTGTACTGCATCACATTTTTAAAGTAACCCTCCCAACCCTGAAGAAGAAAAATAATAATGATTCATTTTTTAAATTTTAGCCTGAGCACATTAATGTGCTCCAGTTTCTGGGTATGTAGGCAGCTCTTTATTCACAATGAAAGGAAAGGAACAACAGTTAATAAGATAAACAAAACAAAAAAACAAAAAAAAAAAGAAAGAAAAAGAATAGAAATACAACTGAACACAATAATGCAATAAACAATAATAAAGACTAGAGATAACAGAGTACTGTTGTTAGTACAGTTAAAAGCACAGAAAGTACAGACTTGTCTGGACCAATGTGGACCAATGTAATGACATATTTAAAATGACAAGCTGCAGCTGTCAGACCTGTGAAGGTACCATCACAGTTTTTATGAATCCAACAAAAACACACAAGACACGTGGAGAAAATAAAGTAACCAATAAAAACACAGGTGATGGATCACCATCAACAGTTTTTCTGTTTCCTGTTCAGACAGAAGTTTATAAGGTGGTATTAGACTAGAGGTGCACACAGACGTCATTAGTGTGACCAGAAGGGGGCGTGGTTTATAGAGGAAGTCATGTTAAATGTTTTATTTTCCAACCTAATGTTCACTGGCAATGCAACTGTTGCAACTGCAGACACCTCATCCTCTTTACCTGGAGGATGTTCATGTGTTCATGTGTCTCTCAGACCATCACTGCACACACACCTGTGAACCTCACCTGCAGGATCTGACTGACAGTTTTTTCATCTGTATTTTGAAGATCCTCAGTGTTCTCCCAGTGTTCTCTCAGTGTTCTCCCAGCATTCTTTCAGTGTTCTCTCAGTGTTTACAGACTTGTATTGTTTCTGTGTGAAAACATCTGTCAGTTGCTCTATGTTTCTCTGCCTTTAAATCACACGCTCACACACTCACACAGAGAAAAGAGACAGAAAGTGATGAGTGGTTTGGTGGGGGGAGAGCTGAGGGGGAGGAGGGGGGGGACTGGGTCTCTAAAATGAGCTTTCATGGTTTTGAATGAAGCTCGGAGGACTTAATCAAAGCCGTCTCTGAGCCCCCTGAGTGTCACACTCTCTGTCCAACACTTCATTATTGCAGAGCGACAGTTTGAGGCTGGGTCACATCCACTCACTCTTCTCTCTTTCTGATGGAAATCATTGAGCCACTTGGCTGCAGTTTGGAGGAAAAGATGAGCTGCGTCTGATGAAGGGTTAAACTGAGGTCCATCTCAGGTGTGTGTTCACACCTGGTGTTCAGCTCCTCCACACCTACTACAGCTAAAAAAAAAACACTATTGTGTTTGTGCTGCTTCTTTTAATCAAAGTGAACACAGATTGAGTCTCCAGTCTGAAAGGTGTCCTGAGAGAAATCTGTTAGGACTCGCTGTTGTACAATAAAAACTTGACTATGTCCCACCCCTTTCACTCTGTCCTCCAATGTTGATTGAGCTTGGTACCTCAGTCAACTTTATCCTTTCCTGTTACCTGTCTATGGATCTGCCCTGTGCTCGGCAAATCTTGGCTGACAAGAAAAATACATTTTGAAGATTGATGTAGATTAGCTAGCTAGTTAGCTGGCATTATGCTAACATTAGTAAGCTTAACATGTGACTGTACTCGTGTCATTTTAAGGGTCTCCAGCAGTGTCTCTGAACCATCTTCAAAAAACAGACTGATGCTAAAGCTAACAGGTCCCTGGTCATGATGTCATGCTAACAGACTGAGGCTAAGGCCAAGAGGTCCCAGGTTGTGATGTCATGCTAACAGACTGAGGCTAAGGCTAATGGGTACCAGGTTATTACATCATGCTAACAGACTGAGGCTAAAGCTAACGGGTCCCAGGTTATTACATCATACTAACAGACTGAGACTAAAGCGAACGGGTCCCAGGTTATTACATCATACTAACACTGAGGCTAAAGCTAATGGGTACCAGGTTATTACATCATACTAACAGACTGAGGCTAAAGCTAACGGGCCCCAGGTTATTACATCATACTAACAGACTGAGACTAAAGCTAATGGGTCCCAGGTTATTACATCATGCTAACAGACTGAGGCTAAAGCCAACGGGTCCCAGGTTATTACATCATTCTAACAGACTGAGGCTAAAGCTAACGGGTCCCAGGTTATTACATCATACTAACAGACTGAGACTAAAGCTAATGGGTACCAGGTTATTACATCATGCTAACAGACTGAGGCTAAAGCTAACGGGTCCCAGGTTATTACATCATGCTAACAGACTGAGGCTAAAGCTAACGGGTCCCAGGTTATTACATCATACTAACACTGAGACTAAAGCTAATGGGTACCAGGTTATTACATCATACTAACAGACTGAGGCTAAAGCTAACGGGTCCCAGGTTCACTGAGGCTAAAGCTAACGGGTGCCAGGTTATTACATCATACTAACACTGAGACTAAAGCTAATGGGTACCAGGTTATTACATCATACTAACAGACTGAGACTAAAGCTAACGAGTACCAGGTTGTGACATCATGCTAAACAGACTGAGGCTAAAGCTAACAAGCTGACTAGTTTAATTTCATATTTGATGCATGAGTTTGTTCTGTTTGACTAAAGTAAACAGACTCAAAACCCTCTTTATGAAGAACTTTTCTGACTCACTCTGCTGGCAGGACCATGTGATGCTGCAGGAACTGATTTATTTAGGCATGAATTCACTTTATTTTCAGTGTTTGACCCTGAAGTGTCTGAAACAGTCTTTATATTTTGAGATAAATTCAGAGTAAATATGCTCAGAGTTGATAATCCCTGAGTCAGGTCTGCTGTCAGATGTCAGCAGATTGACAGAGGTCGACCTCTTTGCTGTCCTGAGCTCAGCAGTCTGCAGGAAGTGACCTCAGCGACAGTCCCCTGTCCACTGTGCTGTCCAGACCGGGCTAAAGGGCCATATGGCTAACCCTCCATCCCCTGAGTCCTGTTCCACCGTCCATCCATCAGCTCTCCTCCATATTCACCAGCAGCCTGTGCACGAGGCCAATGCACTCATCTCAGATTTATGAGCCCCCTCCCTCCTGAACTGGAACATCCCCCCCGGCTGCGACACGAACGAGCGGCGTGTTTGTCTGTTTGCTTCATCGTGCCAGGTTCCTCAATTAGTCCAAAGATCCCTGATGGTTCTGTGGCCTCGGAGGGACGCTGCCGGGAGAATCTGTCCTGCTGCTTCTCTGCTCGCTCTGACAGCTCATTATCATGTGATCATCATCTCTGAGTCTGTCCTCCATCACTACAGACATGTCTCTGTCTGTCCATCACCACCAATCAGATTATCAATTGTATATTTTGAACTACATTTTAAAAATAACTTCATATTACTGTTGAATTCATGACATGATGCTAACAGTCAAAGCTAATATAGCAGACCTGCTAGCTGTCATTTAACAAATGAACAAAAATATATTTTCTGCAGCAGTCTCAGGTGTTCAGTAAAGACGTTGTGTTGCTGTGGAGACAATTTCAAGTCAAACAAATGGTAACTTCAGTATTTGCAGCCTGGAATCTGATTTCGTGTTTTTGTGTCTCAGTGACTGATGGGATCAATAATTTTGAAAATGAATCAGGTATTGATTGAGACTGTCATGTAATCCAGCTGATGGAAACAGCAGCCTATTGTTTAAGTCACAGTTTTAACATTTACCTTTAACACTGTGTTCTTAACAACACAATGTCATTACTGTTTCATTTTAGTTATTAATATGAGTTTTGTTAGCAAACACTATTTACACACTTCAGTAGAGATGATTTACAGGTTTGAATTGAATATCTGTCATAAAAAGCAACAGATTTTCTTTAGTGTGAAAGTCCATCCATCCATCTTCTGTAACCGCTTATCTGTGTGGGTTGCAGGGGCTGGAGTCTATCCCAGCTGACATTGGGCGAGAGGCGGGGTACACCCTGGACAAGTCACCAGTTCATCACAGGGCTAACACACAGAGACAGACAACCACTCACTCTCACATTCACACCTACGACCAATTTAGAGTCACCAGTTAACCTGCTGCATGTCTTTGGACTGTGGGAGGAAGCCGGAGTACCCGGAGAGAACCCACGCAGACACGAGGAGAACATGCAGACTCCACACAGAAAGGCCCTGCCGGCTCAGGGATTAGAACTCAGGGCGGTGGCAGTGCTAACCACTGCGCCATCGTGCCGCCCCTAGCATGTAAGTTTACTGTCTAAACTTTCCATTGAGTAGAAAAAAACATGAAAACCTCTATTTTTTTTTTATTATTTCAGTATTTACAATGATGTACAAAGCTTAATGAAAATAAATTTAAATTTTTAGAAATTAAAAGAGAAAATACGATTAAATGAACTTTTGTCATTACAGCAGCATCATGTTCCTGTCAGGACAAATGTAGAAAAACAAATGGTGAAAAACATGAACAAATAAACATGTTCCAGATTAAAATCTTAATGACTACATGTAATTTTGGTGCATATTTATATTTATTACAGCTGCTGATGGTTAAAATGTAAAAAGTTGAGTTTTTGGAGGATCAGAAACGGCCATAGTTGCAGAAAAACCACAAACACAATTCACATGTCTGCTAACATGTAACCTTTGAAAGTAGTTGAGATTTTAGATGGAGTGAAGTGAAAACAGTTGAAATGCTGTTTGAAGAGTCAGACATAAAAGCAGGTCACATGATTAGTTCTACATGAAGCTGTAAACTCATCACTTTACTGTCTTCAGTCAGTTTGAGACTTCAGGACAAATTTAAATCGATTATCACTTATTTTCTCATTTATTAACTGAACATGTGACTCTGTTGTATGTAATGACAGTGTTTTGTGTTTAATATCAAGAATATTTTCATGTTTTTTTCTCTGTATTATTAGTAGTTTTACAAATTAAAACTGACCAAAGCTGTCAATAACACTGTGACACAGGTTTATTCCTCTGTGTCTCAGTGTGAACATGAAGCAAACTCATTAAGAGCTGAAAATCAGGGAGGATTTCCAAACCAAAGCTGTGGGTATGAAGGTCCTCTCTCAGAAAAATGCAGAGTTTCAGCAACTGTGTTTCATGAATTCTGCTGACTTTTGAAGAATTAAAATAATAAAATAATAAAATCACATTTGACATTCAACTGACACTAATTATCTGGAAAACACAGTGAGACCACATCATTTGGCCTCACCTGGTGCATTTTTAAATTCAATTGCAGTAATATGGGAGACTAATATTTCACAGCTGTTTTTCTAAGATTGTGTTTGGTAGGTTGCTCTTAGAAAAAATGTGCCCATTTCATTAAAAACTTTCCTGAAGAAACTTCCTGAATGAACTCTGTACTGTCCATTTGTGTCTCTGTCTACCACTCATGGAGGCTGATGAGGTTCCAGTGTGGATGAATTCAGGAGAACTGAGCAGAACCTGAACAAAAAGGTGTGAAAACTGTCATAAATTTGCCAAAATGTGGGTGAAGTGTGATTCTGGTAGGAAACCAGGAGATGACAATGAAAATCTGGAGGGTTGGTGAGTTCACAGGGGAGGCTGCTGGACTCAAACTGGACTTTGTTTCTCTGCAACCTTTTGGCAAAGTGCAATAAATGTTTTTATGCCTCTGTGCTGGTGAAAGCTGGCTGGAAGCATTGTATGTTTGGGTTATCCGTCCGTCCATCTGTGCCCACATATTCATACGCTCGTATCCAAAAGGTCAAAGGTCAAAGTCACTGTGACATCATAATGTTCAGCCCTCTGTCAGTCCTCTGTCCTCCTCTGTAAAAAAAAGTCTCTAAGTGAAGACAACATGTTTCTACATGGAAATGATTCACTGGAATCACACGTGGACAGTCATGTAAATACGACATATACATATTTATTTATTTATTTATCATATATTATTATCAGATATTAAATTCCTTTACAGTGACAAGTCAATACAGTGGTGAGTTCTTTACTGACATGATATGAGTCAGGACCGACGTGGATATAAACTATAACTTGACTGACTTGTGAGTCAGTAATTCAAGTTAACTTAGGTACATTTGGCACAACTTATATACATATTTAAAACACGTACAGGTCTACTTTTTAATTTTATTATTAATCTCTACTAACAGAATGCAGAATTTAACCAGGTTTTGGTATGTGAAGTGATCTGGTTTCTGTTTGTAGTCTGAGTAGTATTGACCAATCAGATTTGAGTGTTGCATGCAGGTAAACAGTCTCAGAACCTATCGACTACTGTCTGACAAAGTTTTTATTGAATTGATCTGCAGTGATACACAGACGAACCTGCTGCTCAGATATCAGCTGATGACACTGAGGATAAATCATCATCAGATGATATCTGACTTTATGTTTAATTAATTCGGTTCATTCATGTTCTGCTGCTGTGACCTGATGATAAATACAGTCTGTTTCTGTTTAATCATGTGACAACAGCTCTTTCTGAGTTTGAACTTTGACCTCAGGAGGCGTCGATAATAAAGACGTTGTGCTGATGATGAAGGTGAAGCTGAAATCTGTTTTTTTTTTTTTTTTTTTTTTTTTTTATTCCTGGACAGTCAGCAGATGATCAACCTGCAGCAGATCAGTTGGTAATCCCTCTGAAGAAAATCTCTAATTCATCCTCACAGGCACCCAAAAGTGTTTTTTAATCTGAAGTGTGAACAGATGTTGTTCTGCTGCTGTGTGTTTGTGTATCGCTTCATCCTGACACAGACACAGTTCAGCACAGACAAACAGTTTCATACATGTCGTCTGTCTGCGGCCTCACAAACAAATCAACTTATTTCACTTTGTTTGTGTCAAAATCAGGAATAAAACCACTGCAATGAATGTTTTCCAAATATCTGAGAGAATATGATTTGCATCAGAAAAGTTGAAATATTCTTTCTGTACAGATTAATAACTTTAATAACTTTGAATTTTACTTTTAGTTTTATTCTCAAATGTTTCTGTTTCTCAAAACCAAGCCCTTCTTGATAAAAAAGGATTATTCTCTCAGTTTCCTCATGTTTGAATGAACTGGATGGTGGAGCGGTGAGCGACACACTGAAGCCTTGACTCTCAAGAAAAGTGATTCTTGATTCTTTGGAATCAAATTCCATTAGAAACAACACTGGAACATTTGTGTAATATTTTTAAAGACGTCCTCCAGTGAAAATCCTGTTTTTCTGAGCGCTTCTTGTTTTGAAGCAAGGGCAGTCTCAAAAAAAAAAAGCAGATCGTTTTTTTGTGTGTGGAGAGGGCGGGGACTATTAAACAGGGGCTATTTGTTAAACTAAATGAAGACAAGGTTTAGAGCTGTATGTAAGACATTTTAACAAAGTATTTAAACTTGTTTTGTAAAACATACTGCATATATCAGACACAATTTATTATTTCTTGCCTAGCATTTTATATTGTTTTATATTGTAATGTTTTCTCAGTCTTGTCACTGTTGAACAGGTGTAGTACCTGTTACCTGGAAGCAGCTGAAAATGTTTCTATTCAAACAGACTTGGTAAACATCTTTGGTAAATATCTGCTCCTTTTTATTTATTGCACTCTGTCCCTTGTTGATTGTTGTTGCTGTGTATTTTTGACTGCTCAACTGTCACTGGAGCACAGAGTGCAAAGGGGCGGGACTTAGGAAGGTTCAATTGTCAAGGGAATTTGAACCAAACTTAATTTGGAGAGAATAAACATGGTCAGAAGTTGGTGGTATTGGCTGCGTTAATAAACAGAGTAGAAGAAGTAGAGGTCATGAATAGGAAACAAAACTAGCTGCTTTCCAACCACCAATAAACCTCAAAGAAGAAGGAACCAACCTGAAAATAAAATGGAGAGAAGTTTTCATGTATTGTTTTAGACTGAGCAACTTGTAGTTCTTCTTCTCTCAGAGTGGAAACAGCATGTGTGCTCTATGCACTTACAGGCAGAGATGCAACAACTTCCAACTTCATTTAACATTTAAGGTCTAATATTAGCAATATTATTAGTTAGCGAGCTAAGTTTCAGCTCACATTAGTTTAACTGCTAAGTCACATAAATTGTAACTTAACAAGGCTAAAACTCACTGTTACATTATGACTTGTTTAGGACTTGAAACTTAAAGTTTAGGACTTGGGATTTGACTCAGGACTTAAGAGCAAAGACTTGAGACTCACCTGTCAATGACTTGATCCCACCTCTGGTACACAGCTGATCAGTCATGTGACTTAAATGTTCACTACATCAGAACTTATTCAGAAAAAGAAAAAGATGAAAACACCTCAAGAGAGAAGAAAAACTTTTTTGTCTTTTCCATCAAACTTTTATGATGTGATGTTTTAAAATGAGAATAAAAATGAGCTGTTAGAAGTACAGTTAGTGACTGTCAACCCCTCCAGGAGGAGTCCACCTCGATTCAGTGTCAACTGGAGATAGATGAAGGGCTCACATCTGGATCTCTGAATTTAGATGAGATTCACAAACACTGAAGATTTCGTCTTTCTTTTGTCCTCTCCATCTCTCTAACACCATGTTAACATGGAAGTGACCTGGGGTTAGAGAGGTGGAGGAGTGCCTGTTGGAGAGGTGGATGGAGGGTGGAGGGAGAACTGCCTTGTTAACACAGTAATCTGAATGGAGGCCTGACTGGCGGACCCGTAGCTCCACATTCCTCCGAGCTTCACCTCCAGCAGCAGAAGGTCAGGGCCCTCCACTCCCTCCCTGAACGTGACGCTCCATCTGTGCCCAACTGCCGGCATTTGGCACCCACCTCCATCATCTGCCACCTGTGCCACTGCCAGCTCGCCGTACACGCAGACATCTGCTGCGTTGGTGCTGGAGGGGCGCTCAGTCAGCAATGCAACAACACGCAGACGGACAAACAATGTCCTGAACGCCTCACTGACAACCTGCTGCAAACCCGACCCCATCAGGGTGGAGACAGAGAGACAGAGGGACAGAGAGCTCCACCTGCAGAGATTCAACAGATGAACTGTGATTTGTTCTGTGTGTGTTCTTCTTGGACATGTGAAAAAAAGACAAATTTAACCTAAACAAGCAGAAATAATACAGTTCAAGGAGAGAAACACAGTGCTGTGCTCTGTTAGTGCTGCAGCTCACAGGTTCATTATGTTGTACAATCACACGGGGAGATAAGAGGAGAAAACACTGACAGTCTGGGTTAGCAAAGATGCATTTTGTGTTTACTTGGTTTAAAAAACACTTACAGAAGACACCACTATATTTTACAGCCCCAAAACCACAATCCTGCAGTGTAGTCTGGGCATTGTCATTCAAGGAACATCAGTCAAACTGTGTTGGTTTGTTATTTTAAAGAATGGCCTTTATCTCTGTACACTGACTGACTTACAACCAACACTAAAATATGCAATGAACACCCGCCATCTGTTGAATTTATGAAGAGCTCACCACAGCTTTGTATTTCACCTTTAATACATGAAAAGTGTGACCAGGGCCAGTTATTTACTGTAAAATCACTACTAAGTATTTTTACTTTTTTTTTTTTTTTTTTTTTTTACAAGAATACTGACAGTACAAACATTCTGACTGTGACAGAATGTCAGATCTGTTATGACTTCACACCAGTATTCTTAATTAGGGTCAGTACCTTGTGCCAAATCACAAAGTCATAGTGGAGTCTGTGGTTTGAAACACAACAAATTTGCAATGGAAAGCTGCAACAATATGATAGAGTTTGTGACAGAGTGAGACAAGAGGATTTTAACAGTCTACAGAGAGCAGAGGACACCTGTCTGTTTAGAACTGAGAGGACTCTGATCTGGACCATTCGATTGACTTGGACTCTCAGCAGTGAAATATTGAATCTGGCACAGAGGACATGATTCATTCATTAGTTTTGCCGTTGGTGGTGGACATATTGTTGATGCCCCTCAGCCGCTCACTGTGGACAGATGGTGGAGACGTCATTAATTCAGAACAGGCAGAACTGTTTAGGACTCTGAAACGTCTGAATGTGCCGAATCACTGCACATAAACACAACACAGTGTTTTATTCTGAAAGGCTGAAAAATGTAATCAATCAAGATGATCAGTAACAGAGTTGATTCTCCATTGACACCAGCCAAACTGTCTTTTGGTTAAAACTTTTGGTTAAATTGTATATATGATGAAAATGTGTTTGTTGTGGAATCTCAGATGTGCTGGTGCCGCCCAGAACGACAGCTGGCTGCTGTGACTGAAAATGTTTGCTCAGGAGTCATATTGTGTCCAAAAAACAGGTGCTGTACATACATTCACACCTGTCTTACATGTACTGTTGTGTTGGGCAAGTTACTGAAAATTAGGAGCCAGTTACACTTACTAGTTACTGCTCTCAAAAAGTAACTGAATTAATAACTGAGTTGCTAGGAAAAGTAACTCTCGCTTTTTTATTTGCCTCAATACTCAATAAAACAATACTATTAATGCACAGATTATTTTAGTGTTGCTGTGGCACAATGTGAGACAAAAGAGCCATTATCACTACAATTAAAAGTGAGTTGTGAAAAAAACACAGTAGATATATTTTCCAACTTTTGATATTTTTTGCACATTTATTGTAGTATCAACAGGCCTTCAAATCAAACAGTATTACTAAAATCTGCCTATCTTAGCAATTCAGCTTAATATTTAGCTAAATGATTAACATGGTTTTATGCATTTCAAATCACCAATACGTATAAAACACATTTTCAGACCATGATAAATTTGTTGCAACAGTTATACCTGATATCTATCCATCACATCCTAAATGTATGGCCACAAATGTGCACAGTTGCCTAGAAACAGGGGATGTGTCAACCTACCCACTAACTTATCTTACCCCACTCTCCCCTATCTAAGAAATTCAATGCATGTACGGTATTATAATGTCTCTTTTATCTATTAGCAACAGTATCAGTATTGGTTAGTTGTTTGGTGTCTGATCACTTTAAACAGACTCTTGCAGTATGAAATTATGCCACAACATTATGTGTAATTGCGCATCACAGAACCTCATATGTGATCCAGTCACGCAGATCAGTAGAACATCTAACATTCTCCATGAGAGGATGGGCCAGGAACAAATAAAGTCTACAGTGCTGAGAAAGCACAGATGAAGGTTACGCACTGTAACAATCCAGCAAAGAGCAGAGTAGGAAAAATGCAGCTCTCCGTCCACCGACAGAAAGGAGGGAGAGCAGAGTGCACAACCAAATCACCCGATACCACAAAACAGTACAGATTCATTCATTCATTGTCTGTGGCCGCTTATCCTTGAAGTGTTACGGGGGGCTGGAACCTATCATAGCTGATGTTGGGCGAGAGGCAGGGTACACCCTAATCCTAACCCCAAGTTACCAATTCATCACAGGACTGACACATAGAGACAGACATCCTTTCACGCTCACTTTCACTCCTGTAGGCAATTTTAGAGTCACCAGTTAACCTAATTAATGCATGTCTCTGGACTCTCTCTCTCCGGGTACTCCAGCTTCCTCCCAGTACAGACTGAGTCACAGAACAACAGAGACATCCCACAGATAAAAGCTAATGAAAGAGCAGCAAAAAAACAAGAAGCCGCCATCATTCCTCTGTTCAGAACCAGACAAGATGAAATTATGTTACAGTCACTGCAAAGCAGAGCTCTCAATGTACAGGTGTGCTGAACAAACAAACACTCAGTCAACTTTGCAAAATAGCAAGCTAACGTCATACAGCTGATCATACTGAGACAAACATGTTTGCTAACTGTTCACAGGTGCTAACATTAACTTTCACATTAACTTATAAAGTGACTCACCATCGAGGTGCGTTGTCAGGTGCCTGATAAAGTTTGATGAGGTGGATCAGCATCCGTTATCCCTGCAGACGTTACATTTAGTGATTCTTTTGTCTGGGCTTTGTGTGAAGTTATTACAGCCAAAGGTTGCCACAACAGCTGCAGGTGAGCTTGCCAGGTGTGGGTTTGCTGCAGCAGTCATCTGTGGTTGCATACACCACATCTGTATGGTTGCACATGGTGACAAAGGTCAGATGATAATAAACCTTAATCCTGTGAAGTTGTTGACTTTTTTTTTTACATAAAATTTTAAGTCAATCAATCAATCAATCAATCAAATTTTATTTATATAGCGCCAATTCACAACAAAGTTGTCTCAAGACACTTTACATATAGAGTAGGTCTAGACCACACTCAATAGTTTTGTTTACATCCGACAATTGAAACAATTCCCCCATGAGCAAGCACTTTGGCGACAGCGGCGAGGAAAAACTTCCTTTTAACAGGCAGAAACCTCGGACAGATCCATGACTCGTGGTAGGCGGTGATCTGACGGCACCGGTCGGGTTGAGAGGGAAAGAGGAGAAGGGGAGGAAAGAGGGGAGGTGGGAGGGGTGGAAGAGAGAGAAAAAAGAACAGAGACAGAGAGAACAGTAGTAACAGAACATCAATAGTAAAACTACAGTATGTGTAGGGAAAAGTAGTACATATAAATATGTAAGCTGTATGTAAATAATAATACTAACACTAGATGTTACAATAATGATAATAAAATAATAATAATAATAATAATGATAATAATAATGATAATAATAATAGTGGCAAAAACAATGTGATGAATGTTTGATTGATTAGGTGAGTTAAAATAATCCACAGTAGAAGGTGCAGCAGTGATCAGCGATCCGTGCGCGGCCACAGTCAGTAAGTAATGAGGCCTTTTAAATTTCAATAACTGTAACACCATTACTGAATTGAAAAGTAACTCAATACACTACTAGCTACTGCAAAAAGTAATGGAATTACTCCCAACACTGTGTATTCTACAACATAAAAACTCTGTGCTCAGGACAAAAACAATACAATTTAAAAAAAACACACACACACAATTGACCCGATGAGTAAGTGACTTCTGTCTGGTAAAAATCCATCAAAATCAGTGTTGCTGCTGATCATTGACATATCCTAGCCTGTAATAATCCCCCCAAGAAAAACCCACTTTGCATTTGAAATATTGAAAATATTTTTTTTTTTTTACAGAAATATGAGATGTCATCACTAACACTGGCATTTAAAGGGTTAAAATTCTGAAAATAATTGAATATTTGGTATTTATGATCAGGACTGAAGTTGATTCAAAGATTTATGAAAAAAAAATTGGAAAAAAAATGTTAAAGCGATATTCCACTCTTAGATAATAACCCACTCAGTATGTCCTCACCTCTATGCTGATGTGATGATGGGTGAAGATCTTCAGTTCACAAAACAATCCTGGAGTTTCAGCAGAAAACAGGGTTGCAGCCAAATCCAGTACAATGGCAGTGAATGGAGACCACGGATAAAATGTTAAAAAAAAAAAGAACACAAAACAAACACATAATGTCTCCATCCTGCTCGTGTGGTGTAATCCAAGTGTCCGTGAGCCGCGTCATTAAAATTTAACCACAAAAGACACCATTCACACCATGTTTTTAGCCAAAATGTCAACTGTAGCATGGTGTCGATCTCGCGATATTTTCACACGAGCGTCCATTAAGAGATATACGAAGTCTCGCGAGATCGTCACTCTACTCACTCAGGCCCAGGCTGCATTCACTCTACTCACTCAGGCTACTCACCCTTCTGCACTACTGGAGTAGTCCCACCACACAGAGATGTATAGAGGCACGTAAATGGGAACAAAAATGTAATTCAAGTTAAGATTTATGGAAGAATGTGTGCATGTATACACATATATGCAACTTTTTATTTTGAATAAAATTGGATTTTATAATAAATTAAAATATATATATATATATATATTATATATATATATATATATATATATATATATATATATATATAAACCAGGAATAATGCCAGGTTTTCTAGAGTAACAAAAGACAAAGTAAAAACAGAAAAAATACCTCAGATTACAGATTTGAAATAAAAAACAAAGTGTGGAGTTGTGTATTTCAGAGTGATCAGCAGCAGTTAGTAGAAACATGAGTGTTTATCCTTAGAGGACTCAGAGAACATTAGTCATGTCAACCAGCAGCATTAGTGACAGCACTGATTTATGGTCTGTGATGACAACAGGCCATTAAAAGTCCCTGCTGAATCCACACACACACACACGCACCACACACACACACACACACACACACACACACCACACACACACACAAACACACACAGCTCCAGGAAGTGATACCATACAGTCAGAAACATTGAAACATTGGAGGACAGCACACACCACACACACACACACACACACACACACACACACACACACTACACACCCCACACTCATGCTGACACCTCCATGAGATTGTTTTATTCTTGTTCTATTGAATCTGTTTGAGCCTTCTCTCTCAGGAATGGTTAGATTGTCAGAATGTGTAGTAAAAGCTCAGAAACATATGTAAATATTCTCTCCCACATGGACAAAGTCAGAGGCATCAGGAAAGCCTGGTCAGTCCTGCTGACCCTCATCAGCTCGGGTTGTAAAGGACTTGAGATGTTTTTTTCTGGGAAAATACAAAAGATGTTATGCTCCTGGGTGCCTTGCTTCTCTTCAGCTCCCCTACAGCACCAAGAGTGTGCAGTACTAACTAATGTTACCTTTGGAGTCCAGTAACATCAAGAAATGACCTACACCCACCACAACGTCCAAAGTCAGGGCTAATATTACTGCAAAACATGTCAAATGTGTAGCGATTTTGTGGTTTTAGCTGGCTAATGTTAGCTAACATTAGCTTGCCTGCTAACATGGATGAATTGCTAGGTAGTTAATGTAGCAAAATACTGTCTTGAGTCGATAATGTCAGCTAACACATCTAGACTCCCAGGGCCGATCTGATTGGCTGTTAGATTGACTGGTTTGCTGTTTGCAAAACATTACAAAGCAACCAATGCTGCCTAACATGATCCATGATACTAACTTATGTATAAAGACAAATGATATTGATTTGAGCAACCATAAATGATGTAACAGTACAAATCAAAGTTGTATAACTAGTGACTGCTTTCTACCAGACAAGAGTGATCCAAGGCAGGAGCAGCAACTAGCTAACTGTAACCTAAACCAAGTTAAGATTAGCTAACTAGCTGTAACTTAACTACATAACAGGGATCTGGCATTGGTTGCTTCTTAACATTAGCCGATGAAGTAATTTGTAAATGCTGAGTTAGGTAGTATCATGGAGCCAATTATCCAAATATAATATGGGAACATTACAGATAGTAACATTATTCTGGATATGATTGTAACTTATTTACCAAAATTCAGTATTCATTTCAGTGGTCATTCTAATGTACATCATGTCACTGTTTTATCTCAAGAAAGGATTAAATCAAAGGCAACTGGACTTGACAGAGACAGAGCTAGTCTATAGCTAGACTAGCTCTAGTCTATAGCTAGACTAGCTCTGACTAGTCTGACACCCATGAACTGATGAAGCTTCTTGGATGAGAGGCAAAATATCTTCTTTCTTCTTCTCAGTTGCCTTTCATTTAATCCTTTCTTGAGATTACAATGACCTGGACAAATGAGAACATTCATGGACATGTCACTGTTTTAGTCGACGTCCAGGACGATGCTCACTTGTGCTTATGGAGTGTGAGCAAAAGGATGGTGACTGCAATTCAGTTAACAGCCACTGGAGTCACTGATATCAAGGATTTAATGAAGGCTCTACATAGAGTCTTTACCATGTGAAAACATCAATGTAATATCACATGTACACATACATTTCACATGTGTGTTATTTTCAGCAGTTAAGGATATTTAATACATTGTGCTTTATGCCATGCCCTGTACCCACCAAAACAGTATTGACTCCTATGATATTAATGACTTTACTCATCTCTAGAGTGATTTCACACAGTTACACATGTATGAGAGTTCTCTCTGTTTTACAACTGGAGAACATCTGAAAAAAAAAATGCAAACCTAACAGCAGCTGTCCACATACTTTTGGCCATGTACCATGCCTTTATTAATAATAATAATTTAACTGTGATGAACAAACTGCTCTGTTTGTTTGGTTGGTTGTATTAATGAATCAGCCTGCAACAGTTTCAGTGACACACTGACTGAATCACATCTAATCCCATTACAAACACACTGAGACACTGCAGGCTGCTCCTCCACCCTCCACCCCCTCCACCCACCCCTCTCGTCAAGGCAAATATTAGCTGAAAGCAAATAATCCTGCAGGTTGGGATTAAGATTTTAAATGGATCCCAATTGTGTGCTTTTTGGTTAATGAATAACAAAGTCTTGGAGGACAGCGTCTGTAATTTATTAAACATGAAAAGCTCCTTGATGAAATATAGAAACTGGATGTGTTTTTGCATTTCAAACGATTTGCATGGCCAGTGCGCTCGCATGTTAATGAGGAGGGAGTTTCAAAGAGTTATAAAAAGAAATTAGTTAGAAATCCCCTGTTTGACTGAAAAAAGGTGCCAGAGAGGCGAATTATAACCTACAAACACCACAGGAGACAATCAGAGAATGAATTTATTTCTCTGTGTGAATATCTGAAGGTTCCATCCACAAACAGAAGCACTACTCGCTCAAAATATTCAGATTGATCATCCGTTCACAAACAGGAGCTAGATTTATAAATGGAAATGAGCTGTTTGAGCTAACTATATCTAGTTATTTTCTAGGTCCAGTTAGCACAGATATAGCTGAATGACATTTTTCTAGCCTATATGGAGGTGGTGCATTTGTAGTGCAGATAGGCCATGTGGTCACAAAAGCTAGATGTCCACACAGGCGTTAGCACTGACATAGACCCAACACAGAAATTAAAACAATAAAGTCTCCACCAGGTCCTCCAATTTCCTGTACACAAACATGTATGGTAGGTAAGTATTCCTGACTAAGGCACACACACACACACACACACACTGGGTCAGGTATTGCTTCACTGCAGGCTGACTGGTCTTCAGATGTATTCTTGTGGATGTTCCCGGAACAGTTTGCAGAAGTGAAACTGCTGATGGAGTCACTTTAACACTGACTCATAAGACCTCCATCCACCAAAACCTGCAGCCAGACAGAAGTAAGATACCGGGTAAACAGGAGGTGAGGAAGAAAACTACAGCTGTCATCAGTTTCTAATTATACACTTTTACTCTCAATTCATGGAAAGTCGATGTCTGTTTGGAACCTTTTTGTTCTGACAGTAAACTGTATAAACTCTAGTGTCAATATAACGTTTACACATTCATAAACACTGAAACATTATTTATACAGAGTTCATTCATGACTCTGGAAGCAGCCAGTTTATAATCCTATATTGTCTTCAGTTTCCCTGAATGAGATCAACAGAATTATATGAAGTTTCAATATCTTCATATCCAGCGTTACTGAACTGACTCCATATGTAGAAGAAGACTACATAATGTGGTTGAAAGCACTGGAACAAGGAACAGAATCTGTAAGCATTCTGGGTAATCCAGACTCTTCAGCCCAATCTTCATAAAAGAGACAGTGTTCTCCTCCAGCAGCATAAATATCGAGTCCAGGTGTGTCTGATGCTGCGGGAACCTCTGAACTCTCTGCGCTTCACCTTCAAGGAAGAAGGTCGTGGGTTCACACAGCACTGCAGCTGCCCACTGCTCCTGATATTAGGGCGGGTTAAATGAAAAGACTGAATCTGACTGTACTTTGCACTGTATGACTTTATATGGAACAGTGAAGTTGAGCAATAATTCTGAGCTCAGTCACTAACAGAAGTGTCCACAGTGTTTTGACATCTCTGTTAGCATGCTGTCCTCCTGTCCCCTGTAAACCAGTCTCTCCTGTGACAGAGGAGCTTAGATAAAACTGCATGAATAGCTTCCTCCATTTCAGACTCTCTGGTTCTCTGTCCATTCAGAGCACAGTTTTGTCAGAACAACGGGAGAAATTTATGAGTCAAAGTTCATCTTCATGTGAAACACTCACACAGTACTAGAATGACACTTGACTTTGTGAAATTGTTGAATTTGCATTAGAAACAACACTGCAGTGATTTGTTTGTGAAGTGTTGGAGCTTGTGTTCATCTGTCACACTGTTACAGTGAAATGAAACACTGGTTGAGGGTCTGATTTGTGTTTGTTACTGCATTCATTTGAATGTAAAAACACCAGACGGTCACACTGAGATAATTCTGTTGTTTCTCCTCAATGTCACATGACACACAGAGATGAAAATTGAGCAGAAAGCCCCGGTCTCTCCTTATGGCCCACTTACAAACTCACATGACTCTGTCACTATGGTTACCGAGGACACTACACAACCAGGGAAAACATGCCTAATTACCCAGAGAGCTAAATATGATTAAATCAGCAGTGAATAATTGAATGTACAGTGATGGCTGACATTAGAGCGCTCACTGTGGTTAATGTTGAATAAACATAAGATTTTCTGTCATGGGTAACACTAAATCAACATCCCAGAGATGTTACACTAGTGAACTATCAGAAATCTTTTCATGACACTTCATTTTTTTATTTATACAATGATGTTGTATGGTGTTGTTCTCAAGATCTAATAAGGTCTCAAAAAAGAAATATACTCACAAACATAAAAAAGTAAAAAAAAAACAAAAAAAAAAACAGCAGGATCCATTGAAATGTACATAATGTTTGCCATTGTAATATTAATGAAACCATACTAACACATTAAATATATAAAGTGAAAATGATCTCACAGCATGTGCTGGTTATTAAACAAAGATTTAGGTTTCTTTCTTCCCGCTGTCTTCTTTGTCTCAGCTGTGGTTTCTGTTTGTGTTGCAGTGAAGTCCTCAGAGAGGCAGATGCAAAAAATAAAGAACAGATTTTTAGACAAGTGCAGAGGACACAAAAAACTTAAAAGCTCATATCAGAAATCCCAACAAATCTCAAGGTGAGAACGTCACATTAATGTATTCTGTATTGTCAGTAATCAATGTTAACTTTGGGTTTCATAGGAGACATGAACTTGATCCGCCATCCTCCATACATGGGCTTTCTTACTCTTTAAACTACATTATAGGGACTTTTAATCTAAGTAGTACAATAGAGGGCACCTACAGCACTCAGTTAAAAAGCATAGAGCCAGACAAATCGTACGTAACCGTAAAAATTTACAACTGATAGAATTCCATTAAATGTCTATTTGTTCTGCACACTTTATATTATAGAAATCTAACACATTAAGTAATAACAGAGAAATCGCATCTTCCTTCTTCATCTGTTCCCAGGTTTTTAAGCAAAGCTAGTTATGACTTTTTCCTTCCCGGTCTTTCTGCTTTGTCTCACTGGGTTCATGTTTGGTCCCAGGACGCGATCACAGCTGTCACATTATAAACACAATCAAAAAAACCAATTTTTTAACATATTATCATTAGATACAGACATCAAAGAATTATATTACATATCAGAAATCTATACAAACTCAGTAACCATACTGTATTTATTATTGATCTGTATATTGTTCTAAGTCCAATGTTCTTTTTTCATCCTACCTACCCTCCCACCTCCCTCTTTCCTCCTTTTCCTCTTTCCCTCTCAACGACGTTGCCTCAATCACGCCCACCATGAGTCATGGATCTGTCCGAGGTTTCTGCCTGTTAAAAGAAGTTTTTCGTCGCCAGCTGTCCCAAGTGCTTGCTTATGGGGAGTTGTTTCACTGTCTGATGAAACAAATTATTGAGTGTGGTCTAGACCTACTTAATTTGTAAAGTGTCTTAGACAACTTTTTTGTGAATGGCGCTATTAATAAAATAAAATTGATGATTGATTGATTGATTGATTGTATTGATACCGGATTCATCCAGTGAAATGACACAGTAACCAGTAAACAATAAATATAAACAACACAAACCTCTAACAGGGTTCATGTCTTCACTGCTGATGGTTAGAGACAGAGAGACAGACACACAGAGAGAGGGAGACAGGTGGCTGAGGATCCAGATCCCTCTGATACTGAGGAGGACACATGAATAATAGATGTGAGCACGCTCAGTGCCAAGATCAGGGTCTGCAAACACAGCTGCTGCTCTATCCATCCAACAAACACACACACACACACACACACACACACACACACACACACACACCGGTCCACCTGAGGACTGAATTAGGAGAAACTACAGCACAAACAAAAACACACATGTTTACTTGTTTTTTTTTATTTTGGTGGACATTACATTCATTTCCAGGCGACTTACACAAATATTTTAACCTTAACCACTAAACACTTTATTCCTTCAGTTTTACTTTTCATACTCTATTTTGCCACATTTTATTATTTTATTCTATTCTGATTTAAACTATTTGACCTGTTATACATCCATGGAGTCTTTGTTTTCGTTTGATCCCTCAGCTAAAGCTGGAATATCCTTTGTATATGATTATTCATCAAGTTTGCAAAACACATTGTTAGTCTTTCTGAAATCAGCCTGGGAGAATGATTTGGGATTGTACATAACGGAAGATCAGTGGCAAAACACCTTGAAGAAAGTAGCCTACATAGAGCATCAACATGCATTAGGAATGGCCTATTACAGTTCAAGGTACTACATCATCTTCATTGTTTCAAAGTTAAAGTGGCTAAAACATATCCTAATATCAACAAATGTAAGCAGCTCAGTGCTACACAGATGTTTTATCCTAACTACTGGTCTAATTACTGTAAACCTATTTTCCAAACTCTATCTGATGTTGTTGGGCAGGTGATAGAACCTGATCACTACATTGGTGTCTTGGAATAGGTTTGTCCTCTTAAGACAACTAATCTGATGGTTGCAGCCTCTATTATGTTATTAAGACACAGGCTAATGCTCCTGAACTAGAAAAACCCACAGCCTCTCAGTTATGTTTTATGGTTAAGAGACATCTTACAGCACTTATCATTTATTCATTTTCTGTCCTTCTTGTGCTATTTGTAAAACACAATAAATGTCATTTGCATTGTACTTATCTGTAAAACTGAGGAGCAGTAAACAAAACAAAAATACAAACATATGTTTGACCTGTTTGACATCTGCTGTGTATAGCGTGGAGGGAGCAGCAACTGCAGTTCATTGTGACATCCTTGTGTTGTAGATGACAATAAAGCTGAACCTTGAAAACTCTGATTTAAAAAGCAGCTGACAATCAGAGGACACTGCACTGATCAGATAAATTTTAGGGGGCATGTTTCCCACTGACACCTCTGACATGGTTACAGCTAAATGTCTCCAATGAACATCTCATCAGAGCTCCATTAACCTCACATGCTCACTGTTAGCTGATGTGTTTGATGTGAGCGTGGAGCAGCAGGTCTAATTATCCTCCTTCAGGGAGTGACTCTTTCTCTGCTAATTATCTCACTGTGATCTGATGAAGTGTCTGTAATCACCTGCAGGCTGCTGAGTAACTGACCTCCATCTCCTGAGTGTAAACATTTATCATCAGTCCACCTGGGATTGTTAGCTAGCAAACAGAGGGGGGAAACCATGCTAACAGGAGAATATCATTGAAAATGAGTAGAAAACAAACTAACAGTGGGAGAATATCAGCTAACAAGAGGAGAAAACCCCATAACAGTCGGAGAAAACCAGTTAACACGGGCCAAAACAAGCTAACAGGAGAATAAAAACAGCTAACAGCAGAAGAATATCAGCTAATAGGAAGAGAAAACCACATAACAGTCAGAGAAAACCAGTTAACACGGGCCAAAACAAGCTATCAAAAGGAGAAAACCACATAACAGTCATAGAAAACCATCTAACACAGGCCGAAACAAGGTAATAGAAGAAGAAAACCAGCTACCAGGAGAAGAACATCAGATAACAAGAGCAATTTGTTTGTAAAACACAGTTTATAGCCTAGAAGAAATGAACAAATCTGCAGCTGGTTTCCATCCATGTATTCTGTATCCATAGATACTTATTCCTGACATAATGAGTAGAGGATCTGCACTGACATCAACTTCCTACCAGAACACACTACCACAGTCAGACTGACAACTTATCAAAGACACAGTGGTTAATGGACATTGCTTCTATGTTCTCTTTTGTCATTTAAAATATTTATTAGATATAATTATTTTATATTTCTATTATATTTCAACATTACCTTTGCCTGATATCACACTGAACTGTCAACTTGTTACACTCCATCTTCAGTCTGACAGTGTCTCGGCTCTAACTGATTTCTCCAGAGGAAGGAGGACCAACTAGACCAACACATATACCTGTATATAATGTTATTTTGATTTTACCCTCATGTGTTACCAAGCCAACATACTTTGTTTTTGTCCCTACAGTCTCTGATTTGGTGAGAGAGTGAGTGTATGAGGGGTGGTTACATTACTTGTACAAGTATTCTTCACAGCAGAATTGTTCCATACTGTGAGATGCTAATGTTAGCTAATTAGCAGCTACAAGTCAGGCTAAAGACAGTTAAAATAGTCTAACATCAGAGGTCTCCCAGATATGGTTTAGAGCTGTGGAGCTGGAAGCTGCAGGTAGAGAAACAAACGCCATGAGATGAGTGATCGCACTTGTTGGAGTCACATGATTTCAGGTGTGTATCCAACTGTCTGGGGAGTGATCTTAAGACTGCATTGTATGTGGCAGATAAATTATGTCTTAGACCTCCTCCTCTGTTGAGAGATGGTCTTTCCAGGTTAACAAAAATGGCTTCTTTTACTCCTCTCTCAAACCATCTGTCTTCCCTGGTCAAAATATGGACATTGTCATCTTCAAAAGAGTGTCCTTTAGCTTTCAGGTGTAGATGGACTGCTGAGTCCTGACCTGAGGTATTATTACACAGTACAGACACTGAACCCTTGTCAGTCTCTGTCGGACATTGTTCTCAGATGTTTTGAATATTATAGTGGAACCTTCAGTGAAAATGTATTTCCACATGAAAGATGAGATCAGTGAGTCTTCAGAGGACTGAGGAGTTCTGGTTTGAAGTCTCTGTGAGCCTGCAGGGACCAGCAGCAGGACTGAGTGAAACAGGATTAAAACCAGTTCACCTCCGGCTCTGATGAATCAATGAGAAGAATCGACCAGCTGTTGATATCTCAATAACACCACAGAAGAAGAATTCAGGCTGAACATTAGCTGGATGAACCAGATCCACCAGGACCTCCTCTTGGCTCTGGTCCAGATCAGCTGCTCCTCTGAGGCCGACGCAGGAAACAACAACACAACAGCCTTTAATTGGCTGAATTAACTGAGGCTAATTACTATGCTAATGTTTACCTGGTGGAGCACCGGGGCCTGAACCCCGAGGCCACGCAGGCTGCCTGGCCCACATCGGTCTGGATTAATAGATGTGAGACCAGGGGAATCCCCCATCAGATAGAAACAAAACATCCTGCTGAGAGCCAATCAGATGGACAGCTGAATCACATGGCATCATGAGAAATATTCTTGTTATAATAAAGGACCCAAAGAGGAGCTTCAGCTGTCTGCTTGTTTAAAAGCAAACTGTGAGGTTCATACTGATGTTTTCGTTGATTCCTTCAGTATTTTAACAGAAAAAACAGTATAATTCAGACACTGAATGTTTTATTTACATGTGAAATTGTTTTGGCCCCAAAAGAAGAAGAATCCAATGATCCAAACTTCCATTTAGTCCCAACAGTGTTGCATAATGGAAGAATGCAGTTGTAATCTTTGATTGTTGAATTAATTTTCTGTCCACAAAAGCATCAGTGACCAGAAATCATTACTGAAGCACACTGGGGCCTCTACAGTCTCCTCATTGGTCAGACAGAACAATAAACAAGAGCCTGTTCCTGTTTCCAATCTGCACAGATTTTGAAACTAAGCTAGCTGTTTCTTTAACCAGTGACTGCTGAATTCTGATATTCTTATTTAGATGCTGCTCAGAGGGATCTTTGTCAGTCTGGTTGAACTCCTGTTCAGCATTTTGTTCTCCAGGTACAAAACAAACCATACAAAATCACTTCTATCTGTAAAGATGACATCCTACAACATGGAAGCATTAAGGACCATTCAGACATATGCTAACTTACCTACATTCATTCTAGAAAGAATTTTTGGGGGGAATGAGACTCAACAATCAACTGTCTAGCTCCAATATGACAAAGGTAAAATTAAACGAGGTCTGATACAACGTCTGAAAGGATGATAAAACTCCAGTATGACAATGGTTCAATACAGAAAGCCATTCCTTGTTAGGATTTAGGCAACAGTAACTCTACAATGAAAGAGCACTGTGCTTGTCTAAATAATAATTACAAAGTGCCACTAAATGAAACACTTCTGGCCATCAATGCAGTTAGTACAGTAACTTTTTTCGTCTGTCATCTATATAAGATGCACAACACAATGTCTGACACCAGCTTTGTGTGGAAATACTTCAAAAGATTAAACATTGAGGATGTAAATTTTGTGGCTAAACGAAAGATCGAATGTGCCACACGGAGGCAGTTTGCAGTGACATTTAAAATCTCACACAAAACTCCAAGTGAAGTCCAAAGCTTCAAGAACACTGAATTCAGACTTTTCCCAAAACACTTCTTGATGAAATACTGGCAGAGATGGCAGCCTTGATGGACTTACCTTCAGCAGTTATCTGTGGCAAAATGTGCCTCTCACTGTAGAAAGACACCAAAATCTCCTGAAGAATCCATCTAAAATCAACTGAGTGTGAGCTTTTTGAGAGTTTTGCTCTTTAACCTTGAGTGATCATTGACTTTATTAAGCTTTTCTAACACTGCGGCGTGACGTGCACTGTGCCAGCCTTCTGCTGGAGTCGTACAGCAGCCTCTAAACACCAACAGAATATGGAATCTGTCTCAGCTCAATATTATGACTTTGAAAACACCAAATGACTTGTTTTACGGAGTTTCATTAGTTTACAGAATGAAAAACTGTAAAATGTCACTTCCATGAAGCTGTTCAGACAGACAGTGAGAGATCACTGTGATTCCATCTTCACAACAGCAGCAAAGATCAAGCTGCTGTGCAGTTTATATTGCGGTCATTAATGAATTGTGTCATGAATCACACATCTGATGTTTGTCAATTTAAAAGATAATTTTACAATTCAAGACAGTCTCAGTTTGTTGTAAAACTGTTGAAGTATCAGACTGTGGATATACATAATTTTAAAAAGACAACACACCCAGAATGACTTTCTCCCTCCACAAGCTAACGTTAGCCACTGAAGCTACAATGTTTGTGTGTGTTTGTACCAGGATGTAGTCATGTGACCAACAGATATGTCTCATTCTCTCTCTTCCCAGCTGATAAAAGGACCAGGAGTCTCTGCTGCAACACTTCAGATAAGATAATGTTACAGGGTGGCAGCCATGTTGGTGTTGATGACGTATATTGTGCGAGACGAGAGATGTAGTTCACTGAGCAGTTTCACACAAAACTAAACTAAACTACAACAAACTGAGACTTTCTTGCCCTTTAAAATTCTGTTTTAAATTAACAAACATCATTTGTGTAATTTGTGTCACAGTCCCAAATGGAATTAAAAAAGACTAAGTTGCTCTCCATAGACACGTTCATATTTTTTCATATTTCATTTATATTTTTTCTGAAGTTAGGTCCCATGGGACCCACAGGAAGGGGCGTAACTTTGTCTCTCTCTATCCAGAAACCGCAGCAAAACAGCGCATACAATTTTCAGATTGAACGTCAGCGTTTTGGGTTGTGTTCCTCGTTCGTCGCACGGCACATCTGGACTGTATCTCTGAGCATCTGTGACAATTTGAGAAAGTTTTTAGTTCTGATTTAAGTTATATTTTGGTCCCTGAGATGAGAAGAGAGACTGGTCCTGAACTGTTCCTGGTTCATTAAAATCCAAATGTTTTGGATCATTAACAGTTAAAGCAGATTGAAGGCGTGAGAAACATCACAGATCAATAAACACAACGATAATCATCAACTATCAACACAATCACAGTCTGAAATAAACCAGCAGCGTGACCTTTCACAGCCACTCTGTAAACACACTGGACCTGAAACAGAACCACAACAAATAGAGGCTGACACCTTCCCACACACATCGTCTGACAGTCAGTGAATGCAGCATCAAACTGAACTTGTTGGTCTGATGTTGTATTCCAGACAACACTAGATGTCGGAATTTTCCATTCCTCCTACTAGAAAAAGTATGATGGAACCCCAGTCGAAGTTGTGGTTCCTACGTGTGAACATGTTATTAAGTGCTGTAAAATAAAGTGTATGGTGGTGTCTGTTACCTCACGTGTAATTTTTCATTCTCTGAGTCATTTATGCAAAGACGTTGCTCTGCTGAGAGTTCAACTGAGTGAACAATTCGTCTTGGTCAGCCATGTTTTGACTTTACTTGTGGTTTCTTGCACCTGGAATACTTTAAGATAGGAAGTAGGAAACTGAGCATAAGACAAGCAGAAGGTTTGAAGTCTCATCACAAGTTAAAGTTCTCAGCTGCTGGTTTGTTTGACTCTTAAAAATAAAGGAAGAGATGTCCAGTGTGTTTTTTTAAAGCACCAGTTAAAACATTTTGGGAGTTCTAGATACAATCAGGTTGTTGTCAATGTGTTTAAGTCAGAGTTGTGACTCTGTGACTCTGAGAAGGGGTGTCATCCAGTCAACAACAGTCAACACATATTGTTAGATAACTTACATTAGGCTACTTTAGAAAAAGTGTGTACTGTGCGAAAACCAGTCCAGAGTTTAGGCTAACAGCAACTAGCAACTCTGTCCTGAGCTTTCAAGGATTCAAGGAAGTTTACACTACAGCAACTTTAGCTACCTGAGATAATGTTTTTTTTTTTTTATATCATGACCTTGGACCAGTTAGCTTTAGCATCAGTTGGTTATTATAATATCATAATCTGAGATGTATTAGCTTTAGCATCAGAGTGTTAGCTTTAGCATCAGTCTGTTAATATGACATTATGACCTTTTACATATCTATCTTTGTTTTATAGCAGGTTAATGGCATTGTTGTTTTTTGCACAATTTCTGGTCAAATATAGAAACATAAAATTACATTTAGAAAAATCAACGATCCGGAGTTTTATGTTTCTCTAAAACTGTGGTTCATATGGTTTATAATGAGGGAAATATGTGATTATGCTAAGCTAACTGATGTTATTTACACATTTATTGAGATGTTATTAGTATTAAGTTAGCTAACTAGGTGTTTGTTCTGTTATTTTAATGAAATGATGTTAGCTTTGTTCCACAGGCTGCAGTTAGCTGGTTAGTGAATGGTTAGCAACATTAGCACTGAACTCATGAACAGCTGCTAACACAGACCAGTGTCCCTGAGGTCAGCAGCAGACAGATCGTCCTCTTGCAACTCTACAACATCAAACATGGCCGCTCTGTTTACACTGTGGGGTGGGGTGGGGGAGGGGTTGTTGGTGTACCAGATACATAAATGACTGCAAGTGAGGTACCTTTGCATACGAATACTCTCCCTCTCTCTCTGTGTGTCTCCCACAGCGCTGAGCTGATAAGAGTGGGGGGTGGGGAGGAGAATCCCCCCTCCTGCAGGAATTCAAAGCAGCCCCCGTCGCCTGGATTTAATTTGCATTGGGAGGAAGGATAGTGCTGCGCAGCAGCGGCTGGAGCATTCTCAGTGAGGCGGTGTGCCCAGCAGCTCTGCCAGGGAGGACAGTCTGGGGGCCACCTGCCCCCCCACTCCCTAATCCAAAAGTATTTGATTGGAGCGTCAGGACGTCCTCTGCCTTTGATGTGCGTTTGTCCCGTGGACACAACATTAAAGACTCTCCTTGAAGCCGGGGCAAATTCACAGAGCGTTACCTTCTTCTAAGGATTGCAAATGTGCTTAAATATGCCCTTTAATGGTGTATTTTCCTCCAACCGTGAGCTCAATAAATTAGTTCCCCCTGTGAGGAGAGGCCGCGCCACTCGCCAGCTCTGATTGGCCGCTTAGCTGAAGTGAAAAACACCAACTCGTTTATCTGTTGTTCTGAGTTTAATATGACAGAAGCTTTAAAGAACAGCTGAGAGGGCAATACTTACCTGTCAGGGGCCACGATAAACCTGTCAGGGACCAAGATACATCTGTCAGCGGCCACATTACAGCTGTTAGGGGCCACGATACACCTGACAGGGGCCCGACCCTGATACACAGATGGGAAACTGCGTAAACATAGATAGATATGTTTGTATAAATGTATATATATGTACATGTGCATACATACATATAGGATGACACTTGTGTAATGAGGATATTAATGTGATGTGTTTCTCTCCCTCAGCTCAAGCTGACAGGATCACTAGGATTAACATAATTGCTGCCTGACACACGCTGACATGATGCTAATTAGCATGTTTTTGTGTCGTGGCCGATTAATAATTGAAATCAACAGTTTTTGGCCTTTATCACAGAAACACAGAAAGTGCCCAAAACATCAAGAGAGGACATCACAGCTCATCTCTTCAACATGTGACCCTGAATGCCTCGTGTGGTGTTCAGGTCAGGTTGTAATTCTACACGAACAGCTTGTTTTGTGAAAAAAGAAAAACAAGAGTAATGTCTCTAAAGACAGCTGCTAACATTAGCTTCTTTTTTTTTTTTTCAAAAAGTTAGCATATCATTAGCTAACTTCAGTAGCTTGTTGGTCACATCAGCCTACTGTAAAAAAATCACTTCCTGTGTGTGAACTGCTCCTGGATGCTATCTGAGTTCAGGCTAATGTTAGCTGAGATAATGTTAAATTAACCAGACTCATGAGTTTGACCGCATCACAAAAGACTTTTATGTTACATGAAGAATGTGTGGAATGAGTATATTTTACCCTCAGACAGATAAAACTTGAAGTTCCTGCTTTCTCATATTTTCATTAATACTTGTTATTACTGATTCCATAGACAAATTCTCACCACACAGAAGGCTCTCTTCTGCAGACCTTCAGCTACAGTCATTAGAAAAAAACTAAACAAAAATGCAGGTAGAAATGCAACGTTTTGGACAGAATAACCCAGAATGTGGGAGGTCATGAGCAAAGAGGCAGAAATGAGCTTTTGATCATGTGACAGCTGATTACAGGCTGAGATGTGAGTACGGATCATCTGAACAACAGAGCAATAAAACATGAAGTTTAACATCAGTGATGTTCACTTCACATTCATCTTTAAATCCTCTTAAATCTTAAAGAAAGCAGCAGCAGCTCAGTGAGTGGATGATTAAACACCAGCTTCCTTTATCAAAGATGTATTAAAGATTAGAGGACGAGACGACGTCCCACTCTGCTCCTTTATTCACTCACTTAATGAAAACGCCACATAAGCTCTCTGCTGACTGCAGCCACATAACAGCCGCAGATCACATGACCTGATCTCATCAGGGACAAAGGTACAGTTCAACACGTCAATGACATGCTGACAAGATGTTGAAAACACATGATGGCACGAAACAACACACCGACAACATGCCAACAACATGACAATAACTTTCCAGCAACAGGACGACACCACGTTATGACTCATAATGACACGGCAACAACATGACAAAACAAGCCAACAACAGGTCGACATGTGATGACACGAAACAACACACTGACAACATGCCAACAACATGACAATAACTCCCCAACTAGAAAATTTCGCACAAAATTTTGAGTGTGCCTGATGCTCGCTGCCGACTAGTATCTCCTCCATATTGCCAGCAGTATTAATAGCAGTAGATGCATCATTGCGGTTGCATGTGTGTTTGTGTGTGTGCACGTGCACACTCTGTCGTGCGTGTGTGTATGTATGTGAGTGTATCTGTCTCTGTGTATGTGCATGTGTTACCTTGCACATTTGTATGTGTATGGGTACTTGTGTGTGTCTATATGTGCACGCGCTATCGCGCGTTTGTATGCATATGGGTGAGTGTGTGTCAGTAAAAGTCCCCTTACAGATAGAAAGAACAGCTTTTGTGTGTATGTGTATATGAGAAGGTGTTTAAGAGAGCGGGAGAGAAGAACAATATGGCTCACATTAAATATGTCAGTAGGCAGCATGTAGCCGGTGGACTGTAAACATTGCGTCGATCTCGCGATATTTTCACACGTGCGTCCATTAAGAGATATACAAAGTCACGCAAGATCTCTTGCGGTTAAATTTTAATGTTGCGGCTCGCGGACACTTGGATTACACCACACGAGCAGGATGGAGACATTTTGTGTTTGTTTTGTGTTCTTTTTTTTTTTTAACATTTTATCCGTGGTCTCCATTCACTGCCATTGTACTGGATTTGGCTGCAACCCTGTTTTCTGCTGAAACTCCAGGATTGTTTAGTGAACTTGTAAGATCACTGTTATGTTTTAGCAACACAAAACATTGACCCCACCCAGCCACAGTTCATTCAAACCCACGTCCGAGTTGTGTGTGTGTGTGTTGGGGGGGGGGGGGGGGGGGGCATAAAATGAAATATAAATAATATTTGAAAGTAAACAATTACAAAGGCACAATTTGGGCCATCTGGTTGTAAACTTGCAGTGCAGCAATGTAAACAATTTTCAAAACCATACATACACAAGGCACAGTGTGTAGCCTTCCTTTGGCTATCTGGTTTAAATCTAGTAACTTCAGGATGCACTGTGTAGTTTTAGAAAAGAAATTCAAACTCAAAAGCAAAATTCACAATATCCCAACATCCCATCCTCGGGTGATAATAAAGTCTCTATAACACTATTTGCTACTAGGTAGGTAATTACTTTACTTCAGTAAAACAGCCTGAAACTTTGAGGCCAGATTCTTTCCCCAAACTACACCTTGTAAAAACAAAATGTCATAGTGTAAACACTTTGCATATCGGTTCAACAACAATAAAATGTAAATTACATTAACAACTTTGTGCCATTTGGCTGAAAACCAGTTGAATACTGTAGAGCAGCAGCTTGAACATCAACAGTTGAACAATAGTCACCATAGACCATGACATGGCTTGTTGTGGACTATGCTCTAGCAGGGTGAGCCCTCAGAATCCACAACTCCTTTTCAGATCTAGAGTTACACATGTAACATGAGGTCATTTTTGAGAGTCTGTAGCTTTGGTGACAGTTTAGAGTTATCCAGACCAAGCAAGATTTTCTGTGTGAACTCAAACGTGTTGGTCAGTCCCTTTGGATAGGCGAGATGTAGAGCATAAATCAGGCTGAACATTACCAGAAAGGCATCAGCAAGCCTGGGGAGGTCGACCACCACATCACCCTCTAGGATGACGGAGATTTTCGCTGGGTGGTAGTGAACTGGGCTTGTGGCATCGTCACTCACGGTTGTAAGGAGGACCACTGACGCATCCCCCAGGTCTGGCTCATCCATATCATCCTGGAAAAATGAAAGGGCCAATAAAAATATTAAAAACCAAAGAAAAAATATAATATTTAGTATTTTTGGAAAGAACAGAGGTTGACTGAAAGAGCTGTGAAAAAAAAATCTGAAAAAAATCTTTATCTCATACATTTTTAGAGCAGTTGTTTTGAGTGGACAAAATGTCCTTAAGGGTCTCAAAGGATGGATTTTGAAAGAGGGTTAAGGTTTCTAAACATCTTGCCAAATGTTTGCAGTTGAACACTGGCCCATTTACAGAAATGTTAATGTGTGTTTTCCTTATACATAAGTAAATTAAATGAAAATATGAATAGGTTATTTACAGTACAATAGGCTTGATATTTCTTAACTGGGACTTACCACACATGTTCTGAAAAATCCTGACACTTCCTCACGCAGATACACAGGAAGGGCATGGAGAATAGTGATACGCCTTGTGTGGACATCATGTAATTCCTAAGAAGATTAAAATAGTGTAAATACTGTGACAAGTTTACTAATCAAACCCAATGCCAGTCAACGCATTATATTAGCTACCACAATAATATCTGCACATAATTCCACTAATAACCTGCTGACTTATCTGGTGCATTTGTGAAATTCAAACACTTATTTAAACCTTTAAATTCTCAACATTACACAAAGACTTCACCTGTGAAATGTATAATCACCTGTGTATCATGGACTTTGAAAATGTCAGCCAACGCGTCTGCAGTTTTGCCCGTTCTGGAAGCTTTCTGCCTAAATAAGGCCATTAAATGAGGAGTGTGGCGATCAAGTTCGGCATAGAAAGTATTGGGAAGGTTCTGGTTAGTAATGCGTTGAAACTCTGCATAAACCTGCATTGTGGAAAGGACAGTACAGAAAGCAGAGAGAAAGAGGAAAGAGATTATTTAATCTAGGACGAATGCATGGATAACACTGCACACAATGTGATATACAGTACTGTCTGGTACAGATGAAAACAGATGAATGAGTTGATCAACATTATCTCGGACTGCATACGAAGAGCAGGCCAGAGCTCCATGAGCTCTTTGATTGGAGGGCTGGACATCACAATAGTCTGTCGTCGCAAGGCAAATGTGGTCTGCATCATCTTGTTAATAAGTGGGAGATTTCTCTCAGTCTTCTTTACTTCCTCCACAATGGCCTGCCTCAAAACGTCAAGACTTGAGGGATCCCCTCCTTGAGGAAAGTTGGGCAGAAAGTTGACTTCTGCACGCCTAGGTCTTTTGATGTTGGAGTGTGAGGGTTCATTCTCAGGGTTTCTTTGACTTCTTTTCCCAGCATTTACAGTGACCTCCTGACATCCAGCTCTTCTCATCTTGGTCCTGTAGTTACCCATTTTAAACTTGATGCTGTTTTTCCAGCCATTCCATCCACTGTCAGATCCTGCTTCTTTTAAACAGGGATGTTTCCTCACAAGAGCTTCAGCTACCACTGCTATCTCTTTATCACTAGGGTAAGCCTTGAAACCATATATGGTAGATGCCAGTTTGTCTAAGATATTATGCTTTTGATCCCTTGACAGCTGAAGAGTTTTTTCATTCTTTTCAAATTCAGCATTCCCATCTCGAAGTGTCAGCTCGACGTCATATGCAAATGTGGGAATTTCAAAAGCACCTGGAGGCCTTCTGCTTAGACGTTCTGGGGATTACACGTCTGAAAGGGTATCAGTCGATGCAACAGAACTGGAATCCTCTGTAAGTGAAATATGAACACAGGCTTTTTGTGGTAATTCTTGAATGTCAATGAGGCAAGTGAGTTTTCCATCGAAGTCTGGATCCTCATATTTCAAAGTGAAGTCACAGTCCAATCCCAGTTGTTCTTTTAAAATCTCAATCAGTCCATCAACAGAGGCTGGACGGGAGCCGAGTTTTAATTTTCTGACACAGTCCGCCTCGATGACACGAAGGATCATGTTTTGTGGGGCTTCAGCTGCCATCGCTTTAATAAATGAAATGAGAGGTTAAAAGCACATCAACATGTATTATGGTGCATTTATAAGGCTTTTTAAATGTTTATAATCATTTATGACAACCTCTAATGTGTTCAGCATTGACAATGCTTTATACCTTACATGCCAAAGTGACAGAAAATTGTGAGACCTGGGTTACACAGTACATTATAACTACCATAAAATTAGCCAGCTATATTAATGTGCTTTTAATGCAGTATGTTCTTTAGAATGTGTTACCAAAGAGTGCAATCCCAAAATTGATGTATAATGATTGATCATACTGAGCACATCTTCCAATAAATGTACAATTACTGATTTGTGAAGAATTACTTACCATAGAGTGGTCTTAATTTTGTCTCACTTGTATGAACCTCTTGGGAGTCACCAACAGCAGCCCATCTATTTTGTATGCAGAGAGTGGGCTTGTATCGTTGAATTCCGATTGCAGGTGGATAGACAGGCTTCCCTGTGTGGCTGACAGCTCGTAGGATCGAAGATGCTCTACATACCAGGAGTCATAATCATAACAGAGAAAAGAGACATTGTGATTCACAAGGTAGATCTGTGTTAGTCTGCAAAATTTAGACAGTCCCTCACTGACTCCAACAGACACAAACATTCCACTGGTATAGCCTATGCCATTAATGGTCACCTTTGATGTACGATAGACAGTGTCACTAGTTGTTTGTCCTCTGATGTGAGCCTGAGCTACTTCTGGTAGAGCTGAAACCAAAACAGACTCAACCCTGGATGTTTGCGTTTTTGGCTTGAAAAACGATGGTGAAGCAAGGTGATAGGCCATCACGTGCTGGTGTCTCACTGCCATTGTCTTCAAGACATTTTTGAAGTTTTGCATATCACACACCACTCTCTTGAAGAAGCGATGCTTAGCCTCGAATCGCATCGTCCAAACATGCACCAGGGGCCCAAAGCACTTAACTAAGGTGGGATAATGCTCTACATAGTGATGTTTAGGACGAAGTCTAAACTCGGGGAAAGCTTCTTGCAGTATCTGTCTGTGGTCACTGATTTTGCAAACAAAGTAGTCAAGTGTTTCATCAGAAAATGATGGGCACAATGCTAATTCCACCACCTCCTTCAAGTCCATCAAAACCTCCCATGCAGCATTACTCTCTGGTACTTTACTGCCTACAAGTAACGGAAGTAGTCTCAAGAGAGTGGCATTTTCATGCCCGTTGCCTCCTATTGTTCCTCGGGTCATGAATGTTTTGGGAACTGGATGAGGTTTATTTACTTTATCAGTGTGCTGATATGGGAAAGATGCGATCCTTTGGTTCAAATAGTCTAAAGTGAAGAACTTAAGCCGAATCATTTCTTTAATGCAAAGAGCAAGTTCAATTGGAATGATTCCTTCCAAAAGATCATGTAGTAGATCTGGAGGAAGACCTGTGATAGGGTGGAAGTAATCAAGTGACTCACGCAAGACACAACCACCTTTAACCCCAAATTGGCTGCTTGAACTCTCATCTTGGAGGACATTTTGTACATGAAGGTCATGACTAGCTTTGGTTCTCTGGACAAATTCATCCTTTTTTTACTTCAGTTGTCACCTCCGCAATATCAAGAAAATCAGGCACATCCTGTCTCAAACGGATGCAGAAAAACTAGTCCATGCATTTGTTACTTCTAGGCTAGACTACTGCAATGCGTTATTATCGGGCTGCAGCAATAAGTCTTTAAAGAGTCTGCAGTTGATTCAAAATGCTGCGGCTCGTATGCTAACAGGAACTAGGATAAGAGAGCATATTACTCCTGTATTAGCTTCACTGCACTGGCTACCTGTAAAATCTAGGATAGAATTCAAAATCCTTCTCCTTACATACAAAGCGCTTAATGATCAGGCACCATTTTATCTTAAAGAGCTTATAGTACCTTACCATCCCACTAGAACACTTAGGTCTCAATATGCAGACTTACTGGTGGTCCCAAAGATCTCCAAAAGTAGATTGGGAGCCAGAGCTTTCAGTTATCAAGCTCCTCTCCTGTGGAACCATCTTCCAATTTCTGTTCGGGAGGCAGACACCATCTCCACATTTAAGAGTAGACTTAAAACCTTCCTTTTTGATAAAGCTTATAGTTAGGGCTGGCTCAGGTTTGCCCTGACCAGCCCCTAGTTATGCTGCTATAGGTTTAGGCTGCTGGGGGACTCCAAGGCACACTGAGCTCCTCTCTTTCTTCATCTCTTTCCCCAGATGTTTATGTTTATGTTCCATTAATGCCTGTTACTGACTTGATTCCTTCCCCAGAGTCTTTCTGCTTTGTCATCCTGCAGATTCCCATGGACTGTGGCCGCGCATGGATCGCTGATCACAGCTGAACCTCCCACTGTGGATTATTATAACTCACCTAATCAATCAAACATTCATCACATTGTTGTTGTTACTATTATTATTATTATTTTATTATCATTATTGTAACATCTAGTATTAGTATTATTATTTACATACAGCTTACATATTTATATGTACTACTTTTCCCTACACATACTGTAGTTTTACTATTGATGTTCTGTTACTACTGTTCTCTCTGTCTCTGTTCTTTTCTCTCTCTCTTCCACCCCTCCCACCTCCCCTCTTTCCTCCCCTTTTCCTCTTTCCCTCTCAACCCGACCAGTGCCATCAGATCACCGCCCACCATGAGTCATGGATCTGTCCGAGGTTTCTGCCTGTTAAAAGGAAGTTTTTCCTCGCCGCTGTCGCCAAAGTGCTTGCTTATGGGGGAGTTGTTTCAACTGTCGGATGTAAACAAAATTATTGAGTGTGGTCTAGACCTACTCTATATGTAAAGTGTCTTGAGACAACTTTGTTGTGAATTGGCGCTATATAAATAAAATTTGATTGATTGATTGATTGATTGCTTGAAACTGTTCATTTGTGGCCATACAGAATCTGCAAACATAATCTGCTCTGAATGACTCCATAAAGCCGCCTAACCCATGCGCAGCCAGATTGTCAGCAGAAACACAGAAGATGGTGCCTTTCACATTCTGACCAACAGATTCAATGAAAACACCATCCTGTTCGAGTGTGTGAACATCATGGACCAGTGGAGCAAGTACAGCTGCATATCCATATTTCTGGAGGTCTGTCACTTTAGCTAGCACAGCCAGTTGTATAGTGTGCATTGCTGATCGATACTTGGGCGGCACATTTGCTAGGACCCAGTATACAGCACAAAGTTTGCAAACTTTACGTGATGTGCCGAGAGGGTTAGCTATTTCCAGATCGTCAATATATAGCTGGATTGCTAGGTGTAGATCTTCTGTTGAGAGTAATTCATTCTCCTGGAAATGAGAGCCATCATGATATGACACATAATAACCAGGCTCAGCATTTGGTTCTCTGATCTTGCTCAGAATATCTGTGTTTTTAAACAGTTCCTGAAGCATTTGAAGGATTGGTACATACATGATGGTATGACCAGGTGATTCTAAATGGTACTCTACTGGCATTACCAATGGATAGTTGTGCTCTATAAATGTCTTTCTTCGCTTGTAAGAGGACAACTCTGCACCTTTGAAGGTGGCACTAAATACATTAGAGTCCATGACAACACTGACAATGTCATTGAGTGTGGAATCTGTAATATTGTGACCATGTCTCTGCAATATATCATTAATGGCATCCTTGATCAAGGGCTGAGATAAAGAGAAGATCTGATTCAAGTTGTCAGCTATTTCTTGTGTAGCTGTGTTCGACACATGAAGGATAGCCTGCATCTTTAGAAATAAAGAAGCTGCATTAAGTTTGAGCTGATTTTTCAGTTTCGAAGTATCACACTGCTCATCATCCTGCATTTGTGTGCTCTGAACTGGATGCTCTTCATCCGAATCAATAGTGACATTAGAGCTGGTAGCATGGAGACTCTGAGTATGCTCATAGACAATGTCACTAGAAAAGTCTGATGCAAGACTCCCTTGGTGCACTCTACTTTTATGGGAGTTAAACGAAGAGTATACATTTGTGCTATAGTCACAACCTCTGTATGGGCATACCACTGTCTCATGCTTTTTTAAGTGTGATCTTATGTGACTGAGGAGTACAGACTCTGAAAATGGTTGCTCAAATGTGCATAAAGGACACTTGAAAGTCACAAGTTCCTGATTTTCCCTTGCACTGCTGTTTTGTTTTTGACTATGATATCTTGACAGATGAGTACTCAGTGCACTAAGTGTCTGAAATGTGCACATGCAATCATCATGGAGGCATGGGAGTGGGCTAATTTTCGAAAAGTGGCTGTGCTGCAGTCTACAGTGTTTAAATAGATATGTTCTAGTGGTAAAAAAAAGCTGAACATAACTTACAGTGCCAACTCATGTTTGTTGCAGCAACCTGAAAACACACACAAAAAAAATATTTTACAGGACACCTGTTATGAAGTTTAAACCTCTATCAGAACTATCAAAGTACAACAAAATACACCAACATTGCTTAAAACAATATTAGATGTGTTAGCCTGTTAGACTATTCAATCTGCAACATTTTACACAAATAGCCTACATTACACACACACACAGACACACACAGACACACACACACACAGCCTGGCAGTTGAACCTGAATTTGCCAACAGGGGAAAAAAAAAAACGTATCACCTATCTGTGCTAACCACAAAGAAAAAAACAATTTTATTTAACCAGCTAATTTAACTTTTAGCTAGACACAACACATGGTGCTAGAGTTAGCTTTCCGCTTTCACACAGTGACGCAGCTTCAACACAGATTAAGAGTTGAAGCTGCTGCTGCACCCCCCCCCCCCCCCCCCGCCCGCCACACACACACACACATCCTGACAGTTGAACCAGACGCAGCTTCAACACAGATTAAGAGTTTTAATTATGAGCAGTCACTGCATGTTTGGCATCACCAGTTTTTACAACTACATAACGTTCGCCATGCAACACAGCTAACGTTAACTGGCGAGATGACTTTGCATGTTAGCTTGCTGCTAACCACTTAGTCCGTTTTAAAAACACGCTGAACCGCCTGAAACAAATATTCAAGCGAGTTTTATGTCGACTACTTACATTTAACCCAATGGCGCAGAGCTGAGTGCTAATGTTGTCTCCTTCGGTCGGTTGGTCTGTTCCTGCTCTACTCCCAAGTCCTCCGCCAGTCCGCCTCGCTGTCTGAAGAGGAAGTGCACGCAAATACTACAAAATAAAATCGTGTGAACACTTCCCGTGGAAGGTGTGCGTGTGTAACCTACACAGTACAAATCCATCTGATGCAACGGATTTATTCTTAATTGATTCTTGGTTTGATTTATTCATGTTTAATAGATACGTATTTTTTATAAGTAACTATGAGTTAATTATTTTAAGTAGGTTACACAAATCTGCAAAAAGTTCATATTAATCAAAAATTACAAGTTTAATTAAAGCTGCAAGCAGCGTTGAACGGGCCCTCGCACCCCCACGCCACTCGGAGCCGACTGCAGCCGCGACCATGTCACCAGAGGCCCACTGGTGGATCAGGTGCTGAATATTCACCCCCTTTTGACACAGTAGGAAGCAATTGTGTGTTACTTCCTGTCCCCACTAGGTTGAGCAATGACTGTGACTCATGAGTTTCATGTAGATGTATTCAGGCTGGGATTATTATCATACATGTGAAGTTTCATGGCGACGTGAACGTGTACACAGAAGTTAATGCCATTAATGTGTTTGTACGAAACGTCAACCTATGTTGTGCTGTCAGGGCGAAGCCCGTCGAAAAAACGTTACGACTTGCACAACATAGCATTAGCAAGGTCTGAAGGTTTTCCACACCAAATTGGAGTGAGATACGGTCAAAATGTACGCAGCAGCACCTCAAAGTCTAAAACATAACATTTCATACCACCAGCAGGGGGCGCTATGACAATTGCGGAATTTTCTCATGCATATGTGTTCAGGGTGGGACTATTATGAAACATATTAAGTTTGGTGCATATCAGACCATGAATGCTAAACTTGTAGCAATTTTGTGTTTCATGGCGAGACATCAAACTTCGCCGCCACCTCACAGCCAAACCGTTTGACGGTGGAAAAATCTTTTGATAACTTTTGATCACAAAGTAATGTAGATGACAGCTGGTGATTTTGAAGCCGTTCTGATTAATCCTGTAGGAGGAGTTCGTTAAAATACGACGCGTGGAAAACGCCAAAAATGACCACGAAATTCAAAATGGCTGACTTCCTGTTGGGTTTAGCCTATGGGTCCCAGATACATTGTTGTGCGTCCGGGCATGATCTACGTGTGTACCGATTTTCGTGCATGTCGGTGAAACGTGCCGGTAATGGCGGTGTTTAGAGGGCGTGGCCAAGCCATTTGGCCAGGCCCATTGACGAAACTCATAGCACATGTTCGGACCCGGACCATTAACAAGCATGTGAAATTTCAGACAGATTCGATCAAGTACACTGAAGCCAGGGTCACTTCCTGTGTTCTGTGAAACGCTGACCTTCGCCATGCCGTCAGGGCAACGCCGTTTGACGATACGTCACAATCTTCATGACGTAGCATCGCCAAGGTCTTAAGGCCTTTCAGACCAGATTTGAGCTGGATATGGTCAGTGTGCTGGGAGCAGCACTTCACAGTGTAAAACATGTCATTTCCTGTCGCCAGCAGGGGGCGCTATGACAAACACGGAATTTTGTCATGTAGCTGTTTTCAGGGCGGGACTATTATGAATCATGCAAAGTTTGGTGAGGAATGGACAATGTAGTCCAAAGTTATAGCGATTTTGTGTTTCATGGCGAAACGTCAAACTTCGATGCCAAAAAGCCGATACGCCCTTCAACGATAGCGCAATCTTTTAATAACTTTTGACCACCAAGCAGTGTAGATGGTAGCCAGTGATTTTGAAGTCATTATGATAAATCCTGTAGGAGGAGTTCGTTAAAATACGACACGTGGAAAACGCCAAAAATGACCACGGAATTCAAAATGGCTGATTTCCTGTTGGGTTTAGCCTACAGGGTCCCATAGACTTTTTTGTGCGTCTGGGCATGATCTACATGTGTACCGATTTTCGTGCAAATGGGTGAAACATGCGGGTAATGGCGGCGTTTAAAGGGCTGTTACGGACACCGCAGTGCCTATCTTGTGTGTGATGCTTTTATTGTGTAGTTTAATTGTGTTTATTTCAGTGTGTGGTATCCGATCTCTGGTTGGCTCCAGCTGAAGGGGGTGTGTGTGGTCACACCCGCGCTATCTGGTTCGCTGGTTGGTGTCGTCGTCGATCTGTCCACCAATCGCTGGGATGCAGCCGGGTCGACGCTATATAAGCTCGACGAGGATGATGTTCGAGGCAGCTGACGTAAGCCACGCCCTCTAAACACCACCATTACCGCCACGTTTCACCGACATGCACGAAAATCGGTACACACGTAGATCATGCCCGGATGCACAACAATGTATCTGACACCCATAGCCTAATCCCAACAGGAAGTCGGCTATTTTGAATTTCGTGGTCATTTTTGGCGTTTTTCACACGTCGAATTTTAACGAACACCTTCTAAGGGATTCATCAGATCGGCTTCAAAATTGGTGTGAACCTTCCAGACTAGTTTGTGATTAAAATTTATTAAAAGATTCTGTTTCAGTTAAAGGGCGTTGCCATGAGTTGGCAGCTAATTTTGATAATTTGCCATGAAACAGGAAATGGTTATAACTTTGGCATACATGGTCAGATCTGCACGAAACTTAATATGTTTCTTAATAGTCCCACCCTGAACACATATGCATGAGAAAATTCCGCAATTGTCATAGCGCCCCCTGCTGGTGGCATGAAATGTTATGTTTTAGACTTTGAGGTGCTGCTGTGCACATTTTGACCATATCTCACTCCAATTTGGTGTGGAAAACCTTCAGACCTTGCTAATGCTATGTTGTGAAAGTCGTAACGTTTTGTCGGCGGGCTTCGCCCTGACAGCGCAACATAGCTTGACGTTTCGTACAAACACATTAATGGCATTAACTTCTATGTACACATTCGCGTCGCCATGAAACTTCACATGTATGATAATAATCCCAGCCTGAATACATCTACATGAAACTCATGAGTCACAGTCATTGCGCAACCTAGTGGGGACAGGAAGTAACACACAATTGCTTCCTACTGTGTCAAAAGGGGGTGAATATTCAGCACCTGATCCACCAGTGGGCCTCTGGTGACATGGTCGCGGCTGCAGTCGGCTCCGAGTGGCGCGGGGGTGCGAGGGCCCGTTCAACGCTGCTTGCAGCTTTAATTAGGGCCCGAGCGATGACGTAGTCGTCTGACGAGGACCCTCTTGAAACTGTAATGTTTATTGTTTATTATTAGGGCCCGAGCACCGTCCGGTGCGAGGACCCTAAACTGAAGGAATTATTATTAGGGGGCCAAGCCCGCGGGGCCTGGGGACCGCGTATGCAAGCATACGCGTTTCCCAGGACCAGCGGTGCTGGGAACCCTATTGTTTTTGTTAAAGTTTTTATTCTTATTATAGTTTTTTTTATTTTTCCGTTGGTAAAAGTGGTGCTGCAGGCTAAACCGTGCATGGGAGGGCGGTGCCATTTGGAGGGTTGGTCCAGACCCCTGCAGGGTACGCAGACACAATAATTGACACATGTCCGCCACCAGGGGGCGCTATAACCAAGGAAAACACCTTTTGGCCTATAACTCCCACACCGTATGTCGCACATTCAAAAGCCTCATATCCACAGATTCCCTGAATAGCCATGAATCAGCTGGGCTAGGCCACGCCCATTTCCGCCTGTAATTTTTTTTTGCTACGTCGCAAAAACTGGAAAACCTACTTTTTCAAACTCCTCCTTGGGGTTTTGTCCGATCAGTGTGAAATTTGGCACGTATGCTGTTCAGAGGGATGTGATCTAAAGTTATCAAAAGAATTTTGTTCGGTCAAAATATGCGCAAATTATTAACGAATAAAATTTTCTAGCTTGCTATAAAAAAGTGAAGAGTTGCATATCTCAGCCAAAATAAATGCTAACGACACCAAATATGAGATCCTTGGTTGGCATGTGACTGTGGGGGTATGTGCCAAATTTGAATAATTTTGGCCACTAGAGGGCGCTGCAAATATGGGAACATTATATCTCTTAAACGGAAACACCGATTTTTACGAAATTTGATGGGCATGATGCTGGGTCACTCCTCAGACCATATCTTGAAGGTAATCACAACTGATCAAACTGATCAAACTGGGCGTGGCTTATTACGACATAAACAACAAACATTTATTTCAGCTCTAGTATTATGCTGAGGGCTGTGAAATTTACAGGGTATATAAAGAATAGGACACATACCAACCACACCAAAAACTATGCTTCTACTCCACTAGGTGGCGCTGTAACGGATGCAAACGCATTTTGGCCTGTAACTTCCACATTTTTAATCACATCTTCATAAACTTTATATCCACGTCTTCCCTAAATAGATTCGCACCTTCTGACATAGGCCACGCCCACTCCCACAGCACATTTCTCTTTGTAAGTCGCTACACGTCAAAACCTACTTTTTTGAACTCCTCCTACGGTTTACGTTCGATCTGCACGAAAATTTGCACACACAATCTTCAGCCTTTCCTGATCAAAAGTTATCAAAAGAATTTTGCTACTCCAAAAAACACGGTACTTATAAATTTGCAATTTTTTCTGCTAGCTAAAAAACACATACCGTTGCATATTTTTGTCAAAATAAAAGCTATCAACACAAAACTCAATTCACTTGTTTCTGAGGTCAACCAGAGGCTCTGTACCAAATTTCGTACAAATTGGGCAAAAGGGGGCGCTATAAACACAGTACTATCAAGTGACAAAAAAGTTGGTCGGATCCGCACGAAATTCGGCGAACCTGATCTCGAGTCGCTCCTGAGGCCGCCTGTAAAGTTTAGTGATGTTTGGTCAAAGTGGGCGTGACCTGTTACAACAAACACATTCAGCCTTTGACACTTGCAGTGCTCTTCCCATTACAGCAAGAGGAAGGGAGAAACAGGGCAGCCTTGTTTGACCCCACACTCGACAGCAAATCTCGGCTACGTGCCTCCTGGTGACGAAACAGAGCCGTTTGCGTTGCGTGGGCTCCGCTATGCACAGGGGCCGAGTCGCGCGGGAGGCTTGGCCCCCGTTCATAACTGCTTGCAGTTCTAGTTAGGGGGCCAAGCCCGTGGGGCCTGGGGGACGCGTATGCAAGCATACGCGTTTCCCAGGACCAGCGGTGCTGGGAACCCTATTGTTTTTGTTCGGATTTTTATAGTTCTTCTTCACTATTATTATTATTTTTATTTTTTCCACCGCTAAAAGTGGTGCTGCAGGCTAAACCGTGCAAGGGAGGGTGTTGCAATTTGGAGGGTTGGTCCAGACCCCTGCACGTACCTCAGGCGCAAAAATTCACATATGTCCGCCAGCAGGTGGCGCTATAACCAAGGGCAACACGTTTTGGCCTATATCTCCTGCACAGTATGTCGCACATTCAAAAGCCTCATATCCCAAGATTCCCTGAATTGCCCTGAATCACCTGGGCTAGGCCACGCCCATTTCCGCCTATAATTTTTTTTCGCTATGTCGCCAAAACTGGAAAACCTACTTTTTCGAACTCCTCGTTGGGGTTTTGTCTGATCAGTGTGAAATTTGGCCCGTATGCTCTTCAGAGGGATCTGATCTAAAGTTATCAAAAGAATTTTGTTCAGTCAAAATATGCGCTAATTATTAACGCATAAATTTTTCTAGCTAGCTATAAAAACACAAACAGTTGCATATCTCGGTAAAAATAAATGCTAATGACACCAAGTCTGAGATCCTTCATTGCCATGTGACTGTGGGGGTATGAGCCAAACTTGGCTGGTGTTGGCCTCTAGGGGGCGCTGCAAATATGCCAACGTTATATCTCTTAAACGGCAACACCGATTTTTACCAAATTTGGTAGGTATGATGCTGGGTCACTCCTGAGGCCATATCTTGAAGGTAATCCAAACTGGTCAAAGTGGGCGTGGCTTATTACGAGATAAACAACAAACATTTATTTCAGCTCAAGTATTATGCTGAGGGCTGTGAAATTTACAGGGTATATATAGAATAGCACACAGACCAGGCCTACCAAAAATTGTGCGTCTACTCCACTAGGTGGCGCTGTGACCGACTCAAACGCATTTTAGCCTCTAACTTCTACATTTTAAATCACATCTTCATAAACTTTATATCCCCGTATTCCCTACATAGATCCGCATCTTCTGACATAGGCCACGCCCACTCCCACAGCATATTTCTCTTTGTAAGTCGCTACATGTCGAAAACCTACTTTTTCGAAATCCTCCTAGTGTTTAAACTCCATCTGCACGAAACTTTGCACGTACAATCTCAAGACATGCCTCATCAAAAGTTATCAAAAGAATTTTGCTACTCCAAAAAATGCGGGGGTACTTATAAATAAACAATTTTTTCCGCTAGCTAAATAACACATACCGTTGCATATTTTTGTCAAAGTAAAAGCTATCGACATGAAACTCAAATCACTCGTTTCAGAGGTCAACCAGGGACTCTGTACCAAATTTGGCGCAAATTGCCCGATAGGGGGCGCTATAAACAGAGAAAAATCAAGCAACGCAAAAGTTGCTCGGATTCGCACGAAATTTGGCGAGCGCCATGTGGAGTCGCTCCCGAGGCCAGCTATAAAGTTTAGTTATGTTTGGTCAAAGTGGGTGTGACTTGTTACAACAAACATATTCAACATTTGACACTTGCAGTGCTCTTTCCACTACAGTAAGAGGAAGGCAGAGACAGGGCAGCCTTGTTTTGCCCAAGACTTAACGGCAAACCTCGGCAACGTGCCTCCCGGTCACGAAACAGAGCCGTTTGCGTTGCGTGGGCTCCGCTACGCCCAGGGGCCGATTCGCGCGGGAGGCTTGGCCCCCGTTCATAACTGCTTGCAGTTCTAGTTTTTCTTTGCCATTATTCCTTGAAATGAATCGCATTTTTGGAGGCTTAAACATACTCAAAAACTCACCAAATTTGGCATGCGCGTCAGTCGTGGTGGAAATTTACGTGTGATATGGTCTTTGGCGATGGGCGTGGCCAAACGGATTGGCCACGCCCTTTAAACAGCAGCCCCAACTGCATGTTCAACTGAAATGCACGAAAATCGGTACACATGTGTATCACACCCAGGCGCACAAAAAAACCTCTTGGATGCATAGGCCAAACCCAACAGGAAGTCAGCCATTTTGAATTTCGTGGTCATTTTTGGCGTTTTGCACGTTTCATATTTTAACGAACTCCTCCTACAGGATTCATCAGAACGACTTCAAAATCACTGTGTACCATCTAGACTACTCTGTGATCAAAAGTTATTAAAAGATCGCGCTATCGTTGAAGGGCGTGGACGTGAGCTGACGGTGAATTTTGTTGTCTCGCCATGAAACACGAAATTGCTATAACTTTAGCATAAATGGTCTTATCTGCACCAAACTTCAAATGTTTGATAATAGTCCCGCCCTGAACACATCTATATAAAAATATTCTGTAAATGTCATAGCGCCCCCTAGTGGTGACAGAAAATGACATGTTTTACAGTTTGAGGTGCTGCTCTGAGCACGTTGACCATATCTGACTCAAATTTGGTCAGCGAGGCCTTAACACCTTGGTAATGCTATGTTGTGAAGATCATGACGTATCGTCAAATGGCGTTGCGCCCAGAGCTCGGCGAAGTCGATGTTTCACCAAAATGCAGGAAGGTGCCTTAACTTCAGTGTACTTGGTTGAATCTGCCTGAAACTTCACATGTGTGTTAATGGTCCAGGACTGAACATGTGATATGAGTTTCAGTGATGGGCGTGGCCAAATGGCTTGGCCACGCCCTTTAAACATCAGCCCCTACTGCACGTTTCAACGACATGCATGAAATTGGTACACATATGTATGACACCCAGACCCACAAAAAAGCCTCTTGGACCTATGGGCCAAACCCAACAGGAAGTAAGCCATTTTGAATTTGGCGGTCATTTTTGACGTTTTGCACATGTTCTATTTTAACGAACTCCTCCTACAGAATTAATCAGAATGACTTCAAAATCACTATGTGCCATCTAGACAATGTTGAGATCAAAAGTTATTAAAAGATTATGCTCTTATTGAAGGGTGTGGCCGTGAGGTGGCAGCGAATTTTGATGTCTCACCATGAAACATGAAATTGCTATAACTTTACCATAAATGGTCCTATCTGCACCAAACTTCACGTGCTTGATAATAGTCCCGCCCTGAACATGTCTACATGCAGATATTTTGTAATTGTCATAGCGCCCCCTGCTGGCGACAGGAAATATCATGTTGACATGAATCGCATTTTTGGAGGCTTAAACATACTCAAAAACTCACCAAATTTGCCATGCGCGTCAGTCGTGGTGAAAATTTACGTGTGATATGGTCTTTGGCGATGGCCGTGCCCAAACTGATTGGCCACGCCCCTTAAACAGCAGCCCCACCTGCATGTTCAACCGACATGCACGAAAATCGGTGCACATGTGTATCACACCCAGACGCACAAAAAAGCCTCTTGGACCCATAGGCCAAACCCAACAGGAAGTCAGCCATTTAGAATTTCGTGGTCAATTTTGGCGTTTTCCACGTGCCGTATTTTAACAAACTCGTCCTACGGGATTAATCAGAATGACTTCAAAATCACTGTGAATCATCTAGACTACTTTGTGATCAAAAGTTATTAAAAGATCACGCTATCGTTAAAGGGCATGGCCGTGAGGTGGCGGCAAATTTTGATGTCACGCCATAAAACACGAAATTGCTATAACTTTAGCATTCATGGTCCGATCTGCACCCAACTTCACGTTTGATAATAGTCCCGCCCTGAACACATCTATATGACAATACTCTGTGACTGGCATAGCACCCCCTGCTGGCGACAGGAAATGACATGTTTTAGACTTTGAGGTGCTGCTCCCAGCATATCGACCATATCCAACTCAAATCTGGCAAGACAGGTCTTCAGACCTTGGTAATGTTATATTGTGAAGATCATAACGTATCGTCAAACAGCGTTGCCCTGAGAGCGCGGCGAAAGTTGATGCCTCGCAATGAAACACGGAATTGCTATAACATGAGATTAAATGGTCAGATCTGCTCCAAACTTCACATATATGATAATAATCCCGGTGTGAACATATCTACATGAAACTCACGAGTCATAGTCATAGCGCCACCTAGTGGGGACAGGAAGTAACACAATATTTGCTTCCTACAGTGTCCGAAGGGGGTGAAAATTCAGCACCTCGTCTACCAGTCGGCCTCTGGCAGCGTGGGTCGCGGCCGCAGCAGGCCCCGAGTGGCGCGGGGGTGCGAGGGCCCGTTCAACGCTGCTTGCAGCTTTAATTCTTTATATATTTCCGCGCCAATTTCGCCCCTTTCCCATGCTCAAAAACTCACCAAACTTTCCAAAGTCGTCCGGCCGGATCCGAAATTCGATATTTTGGGATGTGCGCACAAGGTCGACGCGAAATAGCGAAATAGCGCCCCCTACAAACTTTCAAAAGACCCTCCACATTGGGGTTTATTTGTTGTAGGCTCACGAAATTTGGTACACACATTTATCATGCCAAGATGCAAGTCTCTTAACGTCGTGGTGAAATGTCAACAGGAAGTCGGCCATTTTGATTTGAAGGGTCAAAAAAGGGGCCGATTTTGGCCTTTTTTTGCGATTTCCACTACTTGCATTTGAACGAACTCGTCCTAGGGATTTCATCCAATCGTCTTCAAATTTGGTACACGTCATCATGACCCCATGCTGATCAAAAGTTATTAAAAGAATTTCTGTAGGTCAAAGGGCGTGGCTGCTAGGGCTCGACAAACTTTGGCGACTGTTTTGGAGCGCGCCGTTTTGCTTCGAACGGCTGTCACACCCACATACTTCATCGTTACAGCTTCAAACTTGCTGGACATGATGAGGGCGCCGCCCTGAACGTAACCATATATTGACTTTCCACCTAACTCATAGCGCCCCCCGGTGGTAACAGGAAATGACCTGTTTTTACTTTAACATGTACTGATGCCACATAGTTGACCCCATCGACTTCATTCCACTTCTACAACATGCAGAACAAGTTGGTGAAGCGACATCATGAAGGCCGTTGAAGCTACGAGTAATGGCGTCCGTGTGGCGGCGCGGTGACTATCGATCCTTCGCCATGAAATTACGTTTGCCCTTTTGATGTGTTTAATGAAGTCATATCATCATGAAAATTGATAGACAGGTCAAGAATGGCAACCTCTTACATGTGATAGGGGCGTTGCCCATGGGCGGGGCAAAATGTCTCTATAGCGCCCCCTTGAAATCTTCAAAAACCCCTCCCCATAGGGGTTTTTTTTGGAGTAGGAAGATGAAAATTGGTACACATGTGTAACTTGTCCAGACGCACAAAAAAGTCTTTGGCACCATTGGTCTACTCCAAACAGGAAGTCGGCCATTTTGATTTTTCTTGTCATTTTGGCGTGATTTCCACACGTTGTATTTGAACGAACTCCTCCTAGGGATCTTGTCCAATCCACTTCAAATTTCTTTTTACATCATCCAGAGACTATGCTGATCAAAAGTTATTAAAAGCTTTTCTCTATGTCAATGGGCGTGGCCGCTATGGCGCCGCCATTTTTGATGATGGAAATGACCAGTGTTTACTTTAACATGTACTGATGCCACATAGTTGACCCAATCAACTTCATTCCACTTCTGAAACATGCAGAACAAGTTGGTGAAGGTACATCATGAAGGCTGTGAAGGTACGAGTAATGGCGTCCGTGTGGCAGCGTGGCGAATATCGCTCCTTCGCCATGAAATTACGTTTGCCGTTTTGATGGCTTTAATGAACTCGTATCATCATGACAATTGATACATTGGTCAAGGATTGCAACCTCTTACATGTGATAGGGGCGTTGCCCATGGGCGGGGCAAAATGCCTCTATAGCGCCCCCTTGAAATCTTCAAAAACCCTCCCCATAGGGGTTTTTTTGGAGTAGGAAGATGAAAATTGGTACACATGTGTAACTTGTCCAGACGAACAGAAAAGTCTCTTACACCATTGGTCTCCTCCAAACAGGAAGTCGGCCATTTTGATTTTCACGTGTCATTTTGGCGTGATTACCACATGTTGTATTTTAACGAACTCCTCCTAGGGATTTTGTCCAATCCACTTCAAATTTCTTTCAGATCATCCCGAGACTATGCTGATCAAAAGTTATTAAAAGCTTTTTTCTATGTCAATGGGCGTGGCTGCTATGGTGCCGCCATCTTTGATCCATCGCCATGCATATTCAAGCTGCGCTCTCTCCCACATACTTATCCAAACTGCTTCAAAATGTCTGTGTGCCATCTAGACAAGGTTGTGATCAAAAGTTATCAAAAGATTTTGCTCACGTTGAAGGGTGTGGCCGTGAGGTGGCGGCGAATTTTGATGTCTCGCCATGAAACATGAAATTGCTATAACTTTTGCATAAATGCTCCAATTTGCACCAAACTTCACATGCTTGATAATAGTCCCGCCCTGAAGACGTTTCCATGCAGAAATTTTGTAATTGTCATAGCGCCCCCTGCTGGTGACAGGAAATACCATGTTTTAGACTTTGAGGGTGCTGCTCTGACTACATTGACCATATTCAACTCAAATTTGATGTTGGTCATGCTATATTGTGAAGACCATGATGTCTTATAAGACACTGCCGCCCTGATGGCGCGGCGAATGTTGATGTTTCGCCAAAACACAGGAAGTGAACATCAGTTTACTTGGTCGAATCTTCCTGAATCTTTATATGTTTGTCACTGGTCCCACCCTGAGCATATGATATTAATTTCATAAGTGGGCGTGGCTAAACAAACTCCTCCCCCACAAATGATCTGATTGACTTCAAAACTGCTGTGTAACATATAGACAAGTGTGTGACCAAAGCTTCTTAACAGAATTAGTCAACGTTGAACGGTGTGGTTGTGGCGTGGCATTGACTTTTGATGTCTCGCCATGAAACACAAAATTGCTATAACATGAGATTAAATGGTCAAATCTGCTCCAAACTTCACATGTATAACAATAATCCCGGCCTGAACACATCTACATGACGCTCACGAGTCATAGTCATAGCGCCATCTACTGGGGACAGGAAGTAACGCCGCATTGTTTCCTACAGTGTCCGTAGGGGGTGAAAATTCAGCACTTCGTCTACCAGTTGGCCTCTGGCGACATGATCGCGGCCGCAGCAGGCCCCGAGTGGTGCGGGGTCGCGAGGGCCCGTTCAACGCTGCTTGCAGCTTTAATTAGGGCCCGAGCACCGTCCGGTGCGAGGACCCTATTGAATTTCAAGGAATTATTATTAGGGCCCGAGCACCGTCCGGTGCGAGGACCCTATTGAAATTGAAGGAATTATTATTCTTTTTCTTATTATTATTATTATTACGACAAAACTAAATCGCTTATTTGGGGCCTTTAACATATTCAAAAAGTCACCAAATTTGGCATGCGCGTCAGTCCCCGTGTAAATTTAGGTGTGATATGGTTTTCGTCAAGGGCCGGCCCAAAATGGTTAGGCCACGCCCCTTAAACAGGGGCCCGGACTGAAGGTTTCACCGATTGCCACGAAAATCGGTACACACATAGATCATGCCCAGACGCACAAAAAAGGTAATAGGTACCACTAGGCTAAACCCAACAGGAAGTGAGATATTTTTAATTTGGCGGCCATTTTTGGCGTTTTACACGTTTTGTATTTTAACGAACTCCTCCTACAGGATTAATCATATTGACTTCAAAATCGCTGTGTATCATTTAGACTACTTTGTGATCAAAAGTTATCAAAAGATCAGCTACCCGTTGAGGGGCGTATCGGCTTTTTGGCGTCAAAGTTTGATGTTTCGCCATGAAAAACGAAATTGTTATAACTTTAGCATAAATGCTCCGATCTGCACCAAACTTGACGTGTTTGACAATAGTCCCGCCCTGAACACACGTATGTCAAAAGATTCTATAATTTTCATAGCGCCCCCTGGTGGCGACAGGAAATGAAATATTTTACTGTTTGAGGTGCTGCTCTGACCATCTTCACCATATCTGACTCAAATTTGGTCAGGAAGGCCTGAAGACCTTGGTAATGCTAGATTGTGAAGATCATGACGTATCGTCAAACGGCGTTGCGCCCAGAGCGCGGCGAAGTTGATGATTCGCCAAAATGCAGATATGTGGCCTTAACTTCAGTGTCCTTGCTCATATCTGCCTGAAACTTCATAGGTGTGTTAATGGTCCAGCCCTGAAGATGTGATTTGAGTTTCATGAGTGGGCGTGTCCAAATGGCTTGGCCACGCCCTTTAAACAGCTGCCCCCGCGGCCAGTTTCACCGACATGCACGAAAATCGGCACACATATGTATCACACCCAGACGCACAAAAAAGCCTCTTGGACCCATTGGCCAAACCCTACAGGAAGTCAGCCATCTTGAATTTTGCAACAATTTTGGGCGTTTCGCACGTGTTGTATTTTAACGAACTCCTCCTACAGGATTAATCAGAACGGCTTCAAAATCGCTGTGTACAAACTACACTACTTTGTGATGAAAAGTTATCAAAAGATCACGCTATCGTTGAAGGGTGTGGCCGTCACGTGGCGGCGAATTTTGATGTCTCGCCATAAAAAACGAAATTGCTATAACTTTAGCATAAATGCTCCGATCTGCACCAAACTTGACATGCTTGATAATAGTCCCGCCCTGAACACGTCTATATGAAAATATTCTAGAAATGTCATAGCGCCCCCTACTGGCAACAGGAAATGACATGTTTTTGACTTTGAGGTGCTGTTCCCAGCACGTTGACCATATCCCACTCAAATCTGCTCAGAAAGGCATTAAGATATTGGTAATGCTATATTGTGAAAACCAGGATGTTTCGTCAAATGGTGTCGCCCTGACGGCGCGGCGAAGGTTGATGTTTCGCCAAAACAATGAAAGTGGCATTAACTTCTGTGTACTTGGTTCAATCTGATTGGAACTTCACACGTTTGTTAACGGTCCAGGCCTGAACATATGGTATGAGTTTCGTCAATGACAGTAGCTGTAAGGCTTGGCCACGCCCATTAAAGTGCAATACTACCTATAGCAAGGTTCGCCAAAAATGCACGAAAATCAGTACACACATGTATCATACCCAGACGCGCCAAAAAAGCCTCTTGGATGCATAGGCCAAACCCAACAGGAAGTCGGCCATTTTTGATTTTGCGGTCATTTTTGGCGTTTTCCACGTGTCGTATTTTAACGAACTCCTCCTCCAGAAATAATCCGATTGACTTCAAAACTGGTGTCTGCCACCTAGATAAAGGCATGATGAAAAGTTCTTAAAACAATTGGTCAACGTGGAACGGTTTACCCGTGACGTGGCGTCGACTTTTGATGTCTCGCCATGAAACACGATATTGCTAGAACATGGGATTTAATGGTAGAATCTGCTCCAGACTTCACATGTATGATAAAAGTCCAGGCCTGAACACACCCGCATGACACTCACAAGTCATAGTCATGCCGCCACCTAGTGGGGAGGGGAAGTCACAACGCATCGCTTCCTACAGTATCAGAAGGGGGTGAAAATTCAGCACCTCATCAGCCGGTCGGCCTCTGGCGACACAGTGCCGGCCGCATCAGGCCCCGAGTTGCGCGGGGGTGCGAGGGCCCGTTCAACGCTGCTTGCAGCTTTAATTAGGGGGCCAAGCCCGCGGGGCCTGGGGGACGCGCATGCACAAGCATACGCGTTTCCCAGGACCAGCGGTGCTGGGAACCCTATTGTTTTTGTTAAAGTTTTTATTATTATTCTTCACTATTATTATTTTTATTCTTCCACGGGTAAAAGTGGTGCTGCAGGCTAAACCGTGAAAGGGAGGGCGGTGCAATTTGGAGGGTTGGTCCAGACCCCTGCACGTACCTCAGGCGCAAAAATTCACATATGTCGCCAGGAGGTGGCGCTATAACCAAGGGAAACACCTTTTGCCCTATAACTCCCACACCGTATGTCGCACATTCAAATGCCTCATATCCACAGATTCCCTGAATTGCCCTGAATGATCTGGGCTAGGCCACGCCCATTTCCGCCTATAATTTTTTTTTGCTACATCGCGAAAACTGGAAAACCTAATTTTTTTAACTCCTCCTTGGGGTTTTGTCCGATCACTGTCAAGTTTGGCACGTACGCTTTTCAGAGGGATGTGATCTAAAGTTATCAAAAGAATTTTGTTCCGTCAAAATATGTGCAAATTATTCACGAATAAAATTTTCTAGCTAGCTATAAAAACACGAAACAGTTGCTTCTCTTGGTGAAATAAATCCTAATGACAGAAAATCTGAGATCCTTGGTTGGCATGTGACTGTGGGGGTAGGCGCCAAATTTCGCTCATTTTGGCCACTAGGGGGCGCTGCAATATTGGGAACGGTATATCTCTTAAACAGCACAACCGATTCTTACCAAATTTGGTCGGCATGATGCTGGGTCACTCCTGAGGCCATATCTTGAAGGTAATCCTGACTGCTCAAAGTGGGCGTGGCTTATTACAAGATAAACAACAAACATTTATTTCAGCTCAAGTACTATGCTGAGGGCTGTCAAATTTACAGGGTATATATAGAATAGCACAGAGACCAGCTACACCAAAAATTGTGCATCTACTCCACTAGGTGGCGCTGTAACGGACGCAAATGCATTTTGACCTGTAACTTCCACATTTTTAATCACATCCTCATAAACTTTATATCCACGTGTTCCCTACATAGGGCTGCATCTTCTGACATAGGCCACGCCCACTCCTACAGCATATTTCTCTTTGTAAGTCGCTACACGTCAAAAACCTACTTTTTTGAACTCCTCATAGGGTCTACGCTCCATCTGCACAAAACTTTGCACACACAATCTCCAGACGTGCCTGATCAAAAGTTATCAAAAGAATTTTGCTACTCCATAAAACGCGGGGTACTTATAAATAAAAAAATTTTTCCGCTAGCTAAAAAACACATAGTCTTGCATATTTTTCTCAAAGTATAAGCTATCAAGATCAAACTCAATCCACACATTTCAGAGGTCAACCAGAGACTCTCTACCAAATTCGGCGCAAATTGACCGATAGGGGGCGCTATAAACAGAGAAATATCAAGTGACATTAAAGTTCATCGGATTCGCACGAAATTTGGTGAGCATGATGGGGAGTCACTCCCGAGGCCAGCCATAAAGTTTAGTACTGTTTGGTCAAAGTGGTCGTGACTTGTTACAGCAAACATGTTCAGCAATATTACAGAGCTTCCAGTGCTCTTCCCATTGCAATAAGAGGAATGGAGAGAGAGGTAAGCTTTGTTTGACCCCACGTTTGATAGCAAATCTTGGCGATGTACCTCCTGGTACCGAAATAGAGCCATTCGCGTTACGTGGGCTCCGCGAGACCCGGGGTTCCAGTCGCGCGGGGAGGCTTGGCCCCGTTCATAACTGCTTGCAGTTCTAGTTATTATTAGGGCCCGAGCACCGTCCGGTGCGAGGACCCTATTGAAATTGAAGGAATTATTATTAGGGGGCCAAGCCCGCGGGGGCTGGGGAACGCGTATGCAAGGCATACGCGTTTCCCAGCACCAGCGGTGCTGGGAACCCTATTGTTTTCGTTCCGATTTTTATTTAGGGGGCCAAGCCCGCGGGGGCTGGGGACCGCGTATGCAAGCATACGCGGTTCCCAGGACCAGCGGTGCTGGGAACCCTATTGTTTTTGTTAAGATTTTTATTATTATTATTATAGTTCCCTATTATTTTTATTTTTCCCACAATAAAAGTGCTGCTGCAGGCTAAACCGTGCAAGGGAGGGCGGTGCAATTTGGAGGGTTAGTCCAGACCCCTGCACGTACCTCAGGCGCAAAAATTCACATATGTCCGCCAGCAGGTGGCGCTATAACCAAGGGAAACCCTTTTGGGCTATAACTCCCACATCGTATGTCGCACATTCAAAAGCCTCATATCCACAGATTCCCTGATTTGCCCTGACTCAACTGGGCTAGGCCACGCCCATTTCCGCCTATAATTTTTTTTCAGGACATCGCGAAAACTCAAAAACCTTCTTTTTCAAACTCCTCCTTGTGATTTGGTCCGATCAGTGTGAAATTTGCTACGTATATTCGTCAGCTTCACATGATCTAAAGTTATCAAAATAATTTTGTTACGTCAAAATATGTACAAATTATTAACGAATAAAATATTCGAGCTAGCTATGAAAACATGAACAGTTGCATATCTAGGTCAAAATAAATGCTAACGACACCAAATCTGAGATCCATGGTTGCCATATGACTCTGGGGCTATGAGCCAAATTTGGCTCATTTTGGCCACTAGGGGACGCTGCAAACAGGGGAACGTCATATCTCTTAAAACGGCAACACCGATTTTTACGAAGTTGGGTGGCTATGATGCTGGCTCACTCCTGAGGCCATACCTTGAAGGTATTCACGATTGGTCAAAGTGGGCGTGGCTTATTACGAGATAAACAAGAAACATTTATTTCAGCTAAAGTATTATGCTGAGGGCTGTGAAATTTACAGGGTATATATAGAATAGGACACAGACCACCCATACCAAAAATTGTATGTCTACTCCACTAGGTGGCGCTGTAATGGATGCAAACGCATTTTGGCCTGTAACTTCCACATTTTTAATCACATGTAGATAAACTTTGTATCCACGTCTTCCCTAAATGGAGCCGCATCTTTTGACATAGGCCACGCCCACTCCCAAAGCATATTTCTCTTTGTAAGTTGCTACACGTCAAAAACCTACTTTTTCGAACTCATCTAGAAATTACGTTCCATCCACACGAAACTTTGCACACACAATCTCCAGATGTGCCTGATCAAAAGTTTTCAAAAGCATTTCGCTACTCCAAAAACTGCGGTACTTATAAATAAACAATTTTTTCTGCTAGCTAAAAAACACATACTCTTGCATATTTTGGTCCAAGTAAAAGCTATCGACATGAAACTCAAATCACTTGTTTCAGACGTCAACCAGAGGCTCTGTACCAAATTTGGTGCAAATTGGTCGAAAGGGGGCGCTATAAACTGAGAAAAAATCAAGCGATAAAAAAGTTGCTCAGATTCCCACGAAATTTGGGGAGCTCCATGGGGGCTCGCTCCCGAGGCCGCCTGTAAAGTTTAGTGATGTTTGGTCAAAGTGGGCGTGACTTCTTACAGCAAACATATTCAGCCTTTCACACTGCTCTTCCCATTACAATAAGAACAACGGACAGAGAGGGCAGCCTTGCTCGACCCAGTGTTCGATAGCAGATCTTGGCGGTGTGCCTCCCAGTGACGAAATGGAGCCGTTCGCGTTGCGTGGTCTCCGCGACGCACAGGGGCCGAGTCGCGCGGGAGGCTTGGCCCCCGTTCATAACTGCTTGCAGTTCTAGTTTTATTATTTCTTTTATTCTTCCGTTGATAAAAGTGGTACTGCAGGATAAACCGTACAAGGGAGGGCGGTGCAATTTGGAGGATTGGTCCAGACCCCTGCACGTACCTCAGGCGCAAAAATTGACATATGTCTGCCAGCAGGTGGCGCTATAACCAAGGGAAACACGTTTTGGCCTATAACTCCCAAATCCTTTGGCGCACATTCAAAAGCCTCATATCCACAGATTCCCTGAATTGCCCTGAATCACCTGGGCTAGGCCACGCCCCTTTCCGCCTAGAATTTTTTTTCAGGAAATCGCTTAAAACTCAAAAACCTACTTTTCTGAACTCCTCCTTGGGGTTTGGTCCGATCAGTGTGAAATTTGGTATGTCCATTCGTCAGCTGGACCTGATCTAAAGTTATCAAAACAGTTTGGTTTGGTCAAAATATGCGCAAATTATTAACGAATAAAATTTTATAGCTAGCTAGAAAAAAGCGAACAGTTGCATATCTCGGTCAAAATAAATGCTAACGACACCAAATCCGAGATCCTTGGTTGTCATGTGACTGTGGGGGTGTGAGCCAAGTTTGGTTAACTTTGCCCACTAGGGGGCGCTGCAAATATGCCAACGTTATATCTCTTAAACGGCAACACCAATTTTTACCAAATTTGGTGGGCATGATGCTGGGTCACTCCTCAGGCCATATCTTGATGATAATCACGACTGGTCAAAGTGGGCGTGGCTTATTACGACATAAACAACAAACATTTATTTTAGCTCAAGTATTACGCTGAGGGCTGTGAAATTTACAGGGTATATATAGAATAGGACACACACCACCCACACCAAAAATTATGCGTCTACTCCACTAGGTGGCGCTGTAACGGACACAATCACGTTTTGACGTGTAACTTCCACATTTTTGATCACAAATTCATAAACTTTATATCCACGTGTTCCCTAAATAGATCCGCATCTTCTGACATAGGCCACGCCCACTTCCACAACATATTTCTCTTTCTAATTCGCTACACGTTAAAAACCTACTTTTTCGAACTCCTCCTAGGGTTTACGCTCCATCTGCACGAAACTTTGCACACACAGTCTCCAGATCGGCCTGATCAAAACTTATCAAAAGAATTTTGCTACTCCAAAAAATGCGTGGTACTTACAAATAATCAATTTTTTCTGCTAGCTAAAAAACACATATTGCTGCATATTTTTGTCAAAGTAAAAGCTATCGACATGAAACTCAAATCACTTGTTTCAGACGTCAGCAAGAGGCTCTGTACCAAATTTGGTGCAAATTTGTCAAAAGGGGGCGCTATAAACAGAGAAACATCAAGCGACACAAAAGTTGCTCAGATTCGCACGAAATTTCGTGAGCGTCATGTGCAGTCACTCCCGAGACCAGCCGTAAAGTTTAGTACTGTTTGGTCAAAGTGGGCGTGACTTGTTACGACAAACATATTCAGCAATAATACAGAGCTTCCAGTGCTCTTCCCATTACTATAAGAAGGGTGGAGAGAGAGGGCAGCCTTGTTTGACCTCATGTGCGATAGCAAATCTTGGCGACGTACTTTCCTGTACCGAAATAGAGCCATTCGCGTTGCGTGGGCTACGCAACGCCCGGGGGCCGAGTCGCGCGGGAGGCTTGGCCCCCTTTCATAACTGCTTGCAGTTCTAGTTATTATTAGGGCCCGAGCACCGTCCGGTGCGAGGACCCTATTGAAATTGAAGGAATTATTATTATTCTTTTTTTTCCTAGAACTAAATCGCTTATTTGGGGACTTTAACATACTCGAAAACGCGCAAATTTTGGCGGTCGCATCAGTCGTGGTGAAAATTTACGTGTATTAGGGTCTTCGGTGGTGGGCGGTCCAAAATGGCTAGGCCACGCCCTTAAACAGCAGCCCCTGCGGCTTGTTTAACCGACATGCACGAAAATTGGTACACACAAGTATGACACCCAGACGCACAAAAAAGTCTCTTGGACCCATAGGCTAAACCCAACAGGAAGTCAGCCATTATGAATTTGGCGGCCATTTTTGGCCTTTTCGACCTTTTGCATTTTAACGAACTCATCCCACACATTTAATCGGATTGACTTCAAAATTTACCAGAGCGAGCTCGACTACCATGTGATCAAAAGTTATTAAAAGATCTTCATTACATCGAAGGGCGCGAGCGCTGCGGAAGGTCAAATTTTGATGTCTCGCCATAAAACACGAGATTGCTATAACTTTGGGGTTAAAGGTCCCATCTGCACCAAACTCTGCAAGATGGATAATAGTCCCACCCTGAACAAGTCTACATGCTCAAATTTTGCAATTGTCATAGCGCCCCCTGCTGGCGACAGGAAAGGCCATGTTTTAGACTTTGATGTGCTGCTCTGACCATGTTGACCATATCCAACTCAAATTTGGTCAGAAAGGCCATAACATGTTGATAATGCAATATTATGAAGATCATGCTGTCTTGTCAAAGGGCGTCGCCGTGACGGAACGGCGAAGGTCAACGCTTCGCCAAAACACAATAAGTGGCCATAACTTCAGTGTCCTTGGTCGAATCTTTCTGAAACTTCACATGGTTGTAACTGGCCCTGCCCTGAATATATGATATGAATTTCATAAGGGGGCGTGGCTAAATGGATTGGCCACGCCCTTAAAACAGTAGCCCCCGCGGCCCGTTTCACCGACATGCACAAAAATCGGTACACACATTTATCCCACCCAGACGCACAAAAAAGTCTCTTGGACCCATAGGCTAAACCCAACAGGAAGTCAGCCATTTTGAATTTCGTGGTCAATTTTGGCGTTTTCCCCCTGCCGTATTTTAACGAACTCCTCCTACAGGATTAATCAGAATGACTTCAAAATCACTGTGAAGCATCTAGACTACTTTGTGATCAAAAGTTATTAAAAGATCGCGCTATCGTTAAAGGGCATGGCCTTGAGGTGGCGGCAAATTTTGATGTCACGCCATAAAACACGAAATTGCTATAACTTTAGCATTCATTTTTCTGACCTGCACCCAACTTCACATGTTTGATAATAGCCCAGCCCTGAACACATCTATATGACAATTGTCTGTGATTGGCATAGCACCCCCTGCTGGCGACAGGAAATGACATGTTTTAGACTTTGAGGTGCTGCTTCCAGCACGTTGACCATATCCAACTCACATCTGGTAAGACAGGTCTTCAGACCTTGGTAATGTTATATTGTGAAGATCATGATGTATCGTCAAACAGCGTTGCCCTGAGAGCGCGGCGAATGTTGATGCCTCGCCATGAAACACGGAATTGCTATAACATGAGATTAAATGGTCACTTCTGCTCCAAACTTCACACGTATGATAATAATCCCAGCCTGAACACCTCCACATGAAACTCACGAGTCACAGTCATAGCGCCACCTACTGGGGACAGGAAGTAACACCACATTGCTTCCTACAGTGTCCGAAGGGGGTGAAAATTCAGCACCTCGTCTACCAGTCAGCCTCTGGCGGGCGTGGTCCCGGCCGCAGCAGGCCCCGAGTGGCACGGGGGCTGCGGTCGCCAGCAACCCGAGTTGCGTGGGGGTGCGAGGGCCCGTTCAACGCTGCTTGCAGCTTTAATTATTATTATTATTATTTTTCCTAGAACTAAATCGCTTATTTGGGGGCTTTAACATACTCGAAAACGCGCAAATTTTGGCGGTCGCATCAGTCGTGGTGAAAATTTACGTGTATTAGGGTCTTCGGCGGTGGGCGGTCCAAAATGGCTAGGCCACGCCCCTTAAACAGCAGCCCCGCCGGCTCCTTTAACCGACATGCACGAAAATCGGTACACACACGTATGACACCCAGACGCACAAAAAAGTCTCTTGCACCCATAGGCTAAACCCAACAGGAAGTCAGCCATTTTGAATTTGGAGGCCATTTTTGCCATTTTCGACGTTTTCTATTTTAACAAACTCCTCCTACAGATTTAATCGGACTGACTTCAAAATTTACCTGAGCAAGCCCGACTACCATGTGATCAAACATTATTAAAAGATCTTCATTACGTCGAAGGGCGCGGAGCGCTGCGGAAGGTCAAAATTTGATGTCTCGCCCTAAAACACGAGATTGCTATAACTTTGGGGTTAAAGGTCCGATCTCCACCAAACTTTACAAGATCAATAACAGCCCCGCCCTGAACACGTCTACATGCTCAAAATTTGTAATTGTCATAGCGCCCCCTGCTGGCAACAGGAAATGACATGTTTTAGAGTTTGACGTACCGCTCCAAGCATGTTGACCACATCCAACTCAAATCTACTCAGACAGGTCTTCAGACCTTGGCGATGCTATATTGTGAAGATCTTGAGGCCAGGTCAAACGGCGTTGCCCTGAGAGCGTGGCGAAGGTTGACGTTTTGCCAAAACACAGGAAGTTGCTTTACATGCACTGTACCTGGTCAGATCTGCCTGAAACTTAACATGTTTATTGACAGTCGAACTCTGAACAAATGATATGAATTTCGTCAATGGGCGTGGCTAAATGGCTTGGCCACGCCCATTCCTAAAAGTAGCCGCCATAGGACGTCTCACGATATGCACGGAAATCGGTAGACATATGTAGCTGACCCAGGCACACAAAAAAGTCTCTTGGACCCATAGGCTAAACCCAACAGGAAGTCGGCCATTTTGAATTTTGTGGTCAATTTTTCTCTCTCACCATGACACAGGAAAATGCTATAACTTTGCTATAAATGGTCTTATATGCACCAAAACTTGACAAGTATGATAAAAGTCCCAGCCTGAACACATCTGCATGACGCTCAGGAGTCATAGTCATAGCGCCACCTACTGGAGACAGGAAGTAACACCGCATTGCTTCCTACAGCGTCCAAAGGGGGTGGAAAATTCAGCACCTCGTCTGCCAGTCAGCCTCTGGCGACAAGGTCACGGCGGCAGCAGGCCCCGAGTGGCATGGGGGCTGCGGTCGCCAGCACCCCGAGTTGCCGGCAGTCCAAGTTGCGTGGGGGTGCGAGGGCCCGTTCAACGCTGCTTGCAGCTTTAATTATTATTATTCTGGCAAAAGTAAATCGCTTTGGAGGGGACTTTAACATATTCAAAAACTCACCAAATTTGGTAATCGCATCAGTCGTGGTGTAAATTTAGGTGTATTACAGTTGTCGGCGGTGGGAGGTGCAAAATGGCTAGGCCACGCCCCTTAAACAGCAGCCCCTGCGGCATTTTTTACCGACATGCACGAAAATCGGAACAATCATGTATCACACCCAAACGCACAAAAAAGTCTCTTGGACCCATAGGCCAAACCCAACAGGAAGTCAGCCATTTTGATTTTCGAGGTCATTTTTGGCGTTTCGCATGTTTCATATTTTAACAAACTCCTCCTACAGGATCAATCAGAACGGCTTCAAAATCACTGTCTACCATCTACACTACTTTGTGATCAAAAGTTATAAAAAGATCGCGCTATCGTTGTAGGGTGTGGCCGTGAGGTGGCGGCGAATTTTGATGTCTCGCCATGAAAAACGAAATTACTATAACTTTGGCATACATGCTTGGATCTGCACCAAACTTACTATGTTTCATAATAGTCCCGCCCTGAATACATTTCAATGACAATAGTTTGCGCTTGTCACAGCGCCCCCTGGTGGCGACAGAAAAGGTCATTTTTTAGACTTTGAGGTGCTGCTATGAGCACGTTGACCGTATCTCACTCAAAATCTGGTTGTAAGTGCAAAACAACTTGGCAATTCTATGACGTGAAGGTCGTGACGTTTCGTCGAAGGGCAACGCCCCCAGAGCGTGCCAAAGGTCGACGTTTCAAAAAAGCGACGTTTTTGTCATTAACTTTCGTGTATAACTTCGTATCGCCAAGTCATTTCCCACGTTGGTAACAGGTCCTGCCCTGGACATGTCATATGAGTTTGGTCAGTGGGCGTGGCCAAACGCCTTGACCACGCCCTTTAAACTGCAGCCCCGCGCCACGTTTCACCGAGGCGCACGAAAATCGGTACACACGTCTATCACTCCAGGACGCACAAAAAAGTCTCTTGGACCCATAGGCTAAAACCAACAGGAAGTCGGCCATTTTGAATTTCGTGGTCAATTTTGGCGTTTCGCACGCGTCGCCTTGTAAGAGTTCCTGCCTACAGTATTCATCAGAACGGCTTCAAAATTGCTGGCTACCCTCTAGACTAGGTTGTGAGTAAAAGTTATCTACAGATTTTGCCTCAGTTGAACGGTATGGCCATCAGGTGGCGGCGAATTTTGATGATTCGCCATGAGACAGGAAATTGCTATAAATTTAGAAAAAACGGTCCAATCTGCACAAAACTTCTCATGTCTCATCATAGTCCGACCCTGAAACACAGCCACATGACAATATTCCATGATAGTCATAGCACCCCCTGCTGGCGACAGGAAATGACATGTTTTAGAGTTTGATGTACTGCTCCAAGCGTGTTGACCATATCCACCTCAAATCTACTCAGACAGGTCTTCAGACCTTGGTGCTGCTATATTGTGAAGATCTTGAGCCCAGGTCAAATGCCGTTGCCCTGAGAGCGTGGCGAAGGTTGACGTTTTGCTAAAAACACAGGAAGTTGCTTTAAATGCACTGCACCTGGTCAGATCTGCCTGCAACTGCACATGTTTATTGACAGTCCAACTCTGAACATATGATATAAATTTCGTCAATGTGCGTGGCTAAATGCCTTGGCCACGCCCATTCTTAAAAGTAGCCGCCATAGGACGTCTCACCGATATGCACGAAAATCGGTAGACATATGTATCAGACCCAGGCACACAAAAAAGTCTCTTGGACCCATAGGCTAAACCCAACAGGAAGTCAGGCATTTTGAATTTTGTGGTCAACCTTGCTGTCTCGCCATGAAAGGAAAAGGCTATAACTTTCCTATAAATGGTTTATATGCACCAAAACTTGACAAGTATGATAAAAGTCCCAGCCTGAAAAACATCTGCATGACGCTCAGGAGTCATAGTCATAGCACCACCTAGTGGAGACAGGAAGTAACACCGCATTGCTTCCTACAGCGTCCAAAGGGGGTGAAAAGTCAGCACCTCGTCTGCCAGTCAGCCTCTGGCGAAAAGGTCACGCGGCACCAGGCCCCGAGTGGCATGGGAGCTGCGGTTGCCAGCACCCCGAGTTGCCGGCAGTCCGAGTTGCGTGGGGGTGCGAGGGCCCGTTCAACGCTGCTTGCAGCTTTAATTCTTATTATTATATTTTTTTTAATCCTAAGATCGCATTTTTGCCGGCCTGAACATCCTCAAAAACTCACCAAATTTTCCCACACTTGTCACGTCTGGTGAAAAATTAAATATTTTATGGTCGTTACAAAGGGCGTGCCAAAATGGCTCAATGGCGCCCCCTAGTAGTTTTCAAAATCAAAGCCCCCTGCTTTAACTTTGCTCTAGGCATACGAAATTTGGTACACATATGTATCATGCCGGGACGGACAAAAAAGCCTCTTGGAGTGATACCCCAAACCCAACAGGAAGTCGGCCATTTTGAAATCTTTTTTCAATTTTGCGTCATTTTTGGCCATTTTCACACGTCACACTTTAACGAACTCCTCCTACAGGATTAATCAGAACGGCTTCAAAATCACTGTGTACCAACTACACTACTTTGTGATCAAAAGTTATCAAAAGAACGCGCTATCGTTGAAAGGTGTGGCCGTGAGGTGGCGGCGAAATTTGATGCCTCGCCAGGGAAAAACGAAATTGCTATAACTTTAGCATCAGTGGTCCGATCTGCACCAAACTTCACATGTTTTGATAATAGTCCCACCCTCAACACGTCTATATGAAAATATTCCATAAATGTCATAGCGCCCCCTACTGGCGACAGGAAATGACATGTTTTACAGTTTGAGGTGCTGCTCTGAGCACATTGACCATATCTGACTCAAATTTGGTCAGTGAGGCCTTAAGACCTTGGTAATGCTATATTGTGAAGATCATGATGTATCGTCAAACGGCGTTGCACCCAGAGCGCGGCCAAGTCGATGTCTCGCCAAAACACAGGAAAGTGGCCTTAATTTCAGTGTCCTTGGTCATATCTGCCTGAAACTTCACATGTGTGTTAATGGTCCAGGCCTGCACATGTGATATGAGTTTCAATGATGGGCGTGGCCAAATGGCTCGGCCACGCCCTTTAAACATCAGCCCCTGCGGCACATTTCACTGACATGCACGAAAATTGGTACACATATGTATGACACCCAGACGCACAAAAAGCCTCTTGGACCCATTGGCCAAACCCAACAGGAAGTCGGCCATTTTCAATTTGGCGGCCATTTTTGGCGTTTTGCACGTGTTGTTTTTTAAGGAACTCCTCCTACAGGATTAATCAGAACGGCTTCAAAATCACTATGCGCAATCTAGACAATGTTGTGATCAAAAGTTATCAAAAGATTATGCTCTTGTTGAAGGGCGTGGCCGTGAGGTGGCGGCGAAGTTTGATGTCTCGCCATGAAACATGAAATTGCTATAACTTTACCATAAATGGTCCAATCTGCACCAAACCTGAAATGCTTGATAATAGTCCCACCCTGAACACGTCTACATGCAGAAATTTTGTAATTGTCATAGCGCCCCCTGCTGGCGACAGGAAATGACATGTTTTAGACTTTGAGGTGCTGCTCTGAGCACGTTGACCATATTCAACTCAAATTTCATCAGAAAGGTGTTGGTACTGCTATATTGTGAGGACCATGATGTCTCGTCAAACGATGCCGCACTGACGGCGCGGCGAAGGTCGATGTTTCGCCAAAACACAGGAAGTGGACATAACTTCAGTTTACTTAGTGGAATCTTCCTGAATCTTAACATGTTTGCCACTGGTTCCTGTCCTGAGCGTATGATATTAATTTCGTAAGTGGGCGTGGCTAAACAAACTCCGCCTCCATAACTTATCTGATTAACTTCAAAACTGGTGTGTACCATATAGACTAGTTTGTGATTAAAAGTTATTAAAGAATTGGTCAGTGTAGAACAGTGTGGGTGTGGCATGGCGTCGACTTTTGATGTCTCGCCATGAAACACGAAATTGCTATAACATGGGATTCAATGCTCAAATCTGCTCCAAACAAAAGTATGATAAAAGTCCTGGCCTGAACACATCTACATGACGCTCACGAGTCATAGTCATAGCGCCACCTAGTGGAGACAGGAAGTAACACGGCATTGCTTCCTACAGTGTCCAAAGGGCCTGAAAATTCAGCACCTCGTGTGCCAGTCAGCCTCTGGCCACAAGGTCATGACGGCTGCAGGCCCCGAATGGCGTGGGGGCTGCGGTCGCCAGCACCCCGAGTTTGCTGGCACCCCGAGTTGCGTGGGGGTGCGAGGGCCCGTTCAACGCTGCTTGCAGCTTTAATTATTATTATTCTGGCAAAAGTAAATTGCTTATTTGGGGGCTTTAACATATTCCAAAAAAATCACCAAATTTGGTAATCGCATCAGTCGTGGTGTAAATTTAGGTGTATTAGGGTTGTTGGCGGTAGGAGGTGCAAAATGGCTAGGCCACGCCCCTTAAACAGCAGCCCCTGCGGCATATTTTACCGACATGTACGAAAATCGGAAACACATATATCACACCCAAACGCACAAAAAAATCTCTTGGACGCCTAACAGGAAGTCGGCCATTTTGAATTCCATGGTCATTTTTGGCGTTTCGGACGTTTCATATTTTAATGAACTCCTCCTACAGGATTAATCAGAACGGCTTCAAAATCGCTGTGTACCAACTAGACTACTTTGTGATCAAAAGTTATCAAAAGATCACGCTATCATTGAAGGGCATGGACGTGAGGTGGCAGCGAAATTTTGATGTCTCGCCATGAAAAACGAAATTGCTATAAACTTTAGCATAAATGGTCCGATCTGCACCAAACTTCACGTTTGATAATAGTCCTGCCCTGAACACGTTTATATGAAAATATTCCATAAATGTCATAGCGCCCCCTACTGGCGACAGGAAATGACATGTTTTACAGTTTGAGGTGCTGCTCTGAGCACGTTGACCATATCTGACTCAAATTTGGTCAGTGAGGCCTTAAGACCTTGGTAATGCTATATTGTGAAGATCATGACGTATCGCCAAATCGCGTTGCGCCCAGAGCGCGGCGAAGTTGATGTTTCGCCAAAACACAGGAAAGTGGCCTTAACTTCAGTGTCCTTGGTCATATCTTCCTGAAACTTCACGTGTGTTAATGGTCCAGGCCTGAACACGTGATATGAGTTTCAATGATGGGCGTGGCCAAGCCATTTGGCCACGCCCAATTGGCACACATATGTATGACACCCAGACGCACAAAAAAGCCTCTTGGACCCATTGGCCAAACCCAACAGGAAGTCGGCCATTTTGAATTTGGGCGGCCATTTTTGGCGTTTTGCACGTGTTGTATTTTAACAAACTCCTCCTACAGGGTTAATCAGAATGGCTTCAAAAACACTATGTGCCATCTAGACAATGTTGTGATCAAAAGTTATTAAAAGATTATGCTCTTGTTGAAGGGCGTGGCCGTGAGATGGTGGCGAAGTTTGATGTCTCGCCATGAAACATGAAATTATAACTTTACCATAAATGGTCTGTTCTGCACCAAACTTCACATGCTTGATAACAGTCCCGCCCTGAACACGTCTACATGCAGAAATTTTCTAATTGTCATAGCGCCCCCTGCTGGCGACAGGAAATACCATGTTTTAGACTTTGAGGTGCTGCTCTGAGCACGTTGACCATATTCTATTCAAATTTGGTCAGAAAGGCCTTAAGATGTTGGTAATGCTATATTGTGAAGACCATGATGTCTCGTCAAACGATGCCGCACTGACGGTGCGGCGAAGGTCGATGTTTCGCCAAAACACAGGAAGTGGACATAACTTCAGTTTACTTAGTGGAATCTTCCTGAATCTTAATATGTTTGTCACTGGTCCCGCCCTGAGCATTTGATATTAATTTCATAAGTGGGCATGGCTAAACAAATCCCTCCCCCTCAAATGATCCGATTTACTTCAAAACTGGTGTGTACCATATAGACGAATGTGTGATCAAAAGTTATTCATAGAATTGGTCAGCGTTCAACAGTGTGGCCGTGGCATGGCGTTAACTTTTGACATCTCGCCATGAAACACGAAATTGCTATAACATGGGATTAAATGGTCAAATCTGCTCCAAACTTCACAAATATGATAAAAGTCCCAGCCTGAACACATCGACATGATGCTCACGAGTCATAGTCATAGTGCCACCTAGTGGAGACAGGAAGTGACATCACATTCCTCCTATGATATCTGAAGGCCTTAAAAATTCTGAGCTTCTTTGACTGGGACGAATCAGGCCACGAGGTCGCGGCCGCAAGCACCCCGAGTGGCGTGGGGGTGCGAGGGCCCGTTCAACGCTGCTTGCAGCTTTAATTTGCTTTTGTAATCTTATTTAAAATGACAAAAACTCTAAATAAAAAATATGTGTGTGTGCATGAAGGTGTAGAGAAGCCTTTTGTTAGGTTTTATGACGTTTTTTTAAATTTATCTTGTTCAGAATATCAGTTTTTATTAACGTTGCCTCAGGTCAACGTTGTGTGATAAGGGGTACTTTTCAATGGATGTCTTTGCTAACTATGTGTTTGGATGTAATTACATACCACATGCATAATTCATAGTATGAGATCTAAATATATTTGTATGTCTTATTAAATTTTACTTCTTTTAACACATTTTGACAGAAAATGGACACAGAATATTTCTATGAAAGAAAAGAACAGGATCGGCATGTTAGGCAAATCCCATCTGACAGTGAGGACAGTGATGTAGACAGCAATGACAGTGAGGAGGAGTGGAGTGGAATGCAAGGTTTGAGCAGAAGTGAAAAAATAGAGTTCTGAATAGAAAAAATAGAGTTCTAAACATTGTTCCTTTGGTTGTTACTGATCTCCAACTTTAGTTATTCCTGTTTTTTGCTGTGTTTTCTTACTTTTTTTATATATGTTTATAGACAATCAAGATACCAGTGAGGATGAAGATGAAGATGATGGTGAAAATCCCTCTGAGGATGAGAGCAGTTCTTCCAAGACACCTCGATGGAAAACATGTCACACCACTGCTTCTCCAGTACGGCCTGAATGGTCACACATCCTTCCTTCTGCCAATGAAATTCTGTCTCCATACCAATATTTCAAAGGTCTTCTCTCTGATGACCTCTTGGAACTTATTGTTGACGAGTCAAACCTGTACAGCATCCAATGCAATCCTGCCAAGCCACTCAACCTTACTGTTCAAGAACTTGAACAGTTTTTTGGCACTGTGCTCCATATGTCATTATTTGGTCTTCCAGCCACCCGCATGTTTTGGAGCAACAGTAGCTGCATTTCACATGTTGCTATCAAATGAAATATGTCAATATGTTTCAGTTGGGTTTTTTGCTTTTTGTTTAGTTATTTGTTGACATTTCTAAAAGATTTTTTGGTGTTGTATTGTTCTCTGAGCATTGTTTCATAACAAATGAGTTCATACTTTTCACTTTGATTTTGTACCATTGTTGCACGATGTTGCCCTCAGGCAACGAAAAAATATTTTGGAATGAGAGGGTCACAAAAAATAAAAAATGAGTTTTATCAATAAAGTGTCCCAAAATGAACCAAGAAATAATGTGGAATCATTTTTATCATGTACCATCAAATTGTGTGCAGTACAGGGTTAAGAAAATTTTAAGTTAACTATACTTATACCAATTAATTATTTTGAGCATTCAGATTTACAGTGTATTAAGTTGTATGTAAGCTATGTTTTTAAGTTACTCTTACTTAATATAGCCATAGTTCAATTTAATCAAAACATATTAGTTAAAATTACTCAAAATGGAACAACATGTTAAATGAACTTGACATAATTAAGTTATTAGAACTTTTTTTAAACTTTGAGTATGCATAACTTAATTTATTTAAGTACTTTGAACATTCGGGTTTAGAGTGTAGTATAAAGTACATTGAGTGTCAAGCCGAATTTTGATGTAAAACAGCGAAATTAAACCTCGCGAGATCGGGCCGAAAACACGCGAGATTTAGAGACATGACTGATACACGGAAGAAGTGTCATGGAGAGAAAGGCTGGCATATCCAGGATTTTTCACCTGGGTTACACACACACACTCACACTCAGTTACACACTCACACTCAGTTACCCACTCACACTCAGTTACTCACTCACACTCAGTTACTCACTCAGTTACCACTCACACTCAGTTACTCACTCACAGTTACTCACTCACACTCAGTTACTCACGCACAGTTACTCACTCACACTCAGTTACTCACTCAGTTACCCACTCACACTCAGTTACTCACTCACTCAGTTACTCACTCACAGTTACTCACTCACATCAGTTACTCACTCAGTTATCACTCGCACTCAGTTACTCACTCAGTTACCCACTCACACTCAGTTACTCACTCACACTCAGTTACTCACTCACAGTTACTCACTCACACTCAGTTACTCACTAGGCTTGTGCCGATTGATGATCCGATCGTATATCGGTGATTGAAGGGATGAACAACGATCGTTTTTTTCCCTTGGCGATACTACCAGAGGTTGTGGCAAATGCACAGTTAAGAGAGAGAGCGAGAGACAGACAGGCAGAGAAACACAGACAGACAGGCAGAGAGACAGAGAGAGACAGACAGGCAGAGAAACAGAGAGAGACAGACAGACAGACAGGCAGAGAAACAGAGAGAGACAGACAGGCAGAGAAACAGAGAGAGACAGACAGACAGACAGGCAGAGAGACAGAGAGAGACAGACAGACAGACAGGCAGAGAAACAGAGAGAGACAGACAGACAGACAGGCAAGGAGAGACAGACAGACAGGACAGGCAGAGAAACAGAGAGAGACAGACAGGCAGAGAGACAGAGAGGGACAGACAGACAGACAGGCAGAGAAACAGAGAGAGACAGACAGGCAGACAGGCAGAGAGAGACAGACAGACAGACAGGCAGAGAAACAGAGAGAGACAGACAGGCAGACAGGCAGAGAAACAGAGAGAGACAGACAGGCAGAGAGACAGAGAGAGACAGACAGACAGACAGGCAGAGAAACAGAGAGAAACAGACAGACAGACAGGCAGAGAGACAGAGAGAGACAGACAGACAGACAACAGGCAGAGAGACAGAGAGAGACAGACAGACAGACAGACAGGCAGAGAAACAGAGAGAGAGAGACAGACAGACAGGCAGAGAGACAGAGAGAGACAGACAGACAGACAGGCAGAGAGACAGAGAGAGACAGACAGACAGACAGGCAGAGAGAGAGAGAGAGAGAGACAGACAGACAGACAGAGAGACAGAGAGAGACAGACAGAGGGAGAGAGATAGACAGAGAGACAGAGAGAGACAGAGAGAGAGAGAGAAAGAGAGTTGGTGTGTGTGTGTGTGTGTGTGTGTGTGTGTGTGTGTGTGTGTGTGTGTGTGTGCGGAGCTTACTGCGGCTATAATTAATTGATTAACAAGAACAAAGCACCATGAATTCAAACACTTCTGACCCTTAGAGCAGTTAGGAGAGTAACTTGTGTCTCTACCATCTAAGACACACAACAGGATGTCTGCCACCAGTTAGTTCAAAATATTAAATGATGAGTATGCAAAGTGTGCGCTGCGCTGTCTAAAGGAGGATCAAACGCACCGAACTGAGGTTCAAGGAGAACTTTGGTGCCACATTTAAATCTCAGACAAAACTCCAAGTGAAAGCCCAAATCTTCAAGAACACTGGATTCATACTTTTCCAAATGACTTCTGGGTTAAATACTGTCAGAGATGCAGCATATGGACGGATTTATCTCCAACAGTTGGCAATAGTGAAATGCGTCTGTCACAGAAGAAAGACACTAAAATCTCCCGAAGAATCTGATCCAAACCTTGTTTTTTTTTTGTTTTTTGTTTTTTTTGGCATTTTTGCCTTTATTGGACAGGACAGCCAGAGAGTGGACAGGAAGCGGGGCAGAGAGAGGGGGTGACACACAGCAAAGGGCCAAATGTGGGAGCCGAACCAGCAGCCGCTGCAGAGGACTAACAGCCTCCATACATGGGTCAGACGCTCTACTAACTGAGCTAAACATCCGCCCCTAAAAGGTTGTTTTTTTAAAAATAAATATATAATTCTAACTTGTGATCACTGACTTTATTAAGCTGACTGTATCTAACACCACAACACGCACGTGCAGCCTTATGCTGGAGACGCAGCACCAGCGTCTGAACTCAAACAAAATAAGGGATCCGTGTCAGCTTAATATCATGACTTTAAAAGCACTGAATTACTTTCCTCAATGAATTTTGTTAGAATAAAATATGAAGAATTGTAAAATATCATTTCTATGAGGCTGTTCAGTCAGACAGCGACAGATCACAAGTAATTAACTTATATCATCCTGACAGAAGATCAAGCTACGTGCAGCTTGTTCAGTCAATATTGTTCATTGTAATGTTGATGGTGCTGAAATGACATTTTCTGCCTAAATAATTAATACTAATTATTATTATTAATAATAATTAATATATAATACACTACCCTGAGCCTTAAGGTGGAGCAGCCATTCAGTACATGTTGTTACTGTGTGACAAAATCTGATGTGTTGCATGAAATGCATCAGTACGCATTAATGTGGCGGCTGCAGAGTAGAACATAGTGCCATAGACCTTATTTCTGGCATAAAATACGGTCGTTTATTCACCGATATAACTTTGGTGTCATTAGGAGTCCATGTTTCTGACTACGTGTTCAGGTTCAAATCTGGCTCAAGCAAAGATTTTTCTTCTTCTCCGAGTAAGGTGGATTGCAATTCTTTGTGGTACATAGCGCCAACTACTGTACAGGAGGGACCTAGCAGTCAATAGGTGTCACCGATTTCCAAATGCAAACCATAATGACACACAATAAGAAGCAACAACACCTACAACACACTGGAGGCCCTCAGACTGAAACACTTCTGCATATTAATGACAGAAATAAGACGTGTGGTATTGATAAACTGATAATGTGGATATTTGAACATTTCACTGAACAAACACACAAAGAAGATTTCTCCCCTGTGTGTGTGGTGTGTGTGTGTGTGTGTGTGTGTGTGTGTTTTATCCTGACTGAAAAGCAGGAGAAGAAGTTGATGTGTGAAGAGTCACACTGAGCTGCTTCTCATTTAGAAAATGAAAAAGAATAAGAAATAAATGACTTTTCTTCATAAAGACGATGTCGAGTGTCTTATTTTGACTGAAGTCATTAATATTTAAATATGCAGCTACAGAGAACTCGCTGCCATTTGTGCCTTTTATACGACTGCATTCGCCTCTTAAATTAAACATTAATTACTCGTCTTCATAAAGGAACAATACAGTGCTGAAGCATTCTGCTTTTGCCAAGTTAATTATTTCCAATTTGCAACAAAATATGTGTGAACGTGTCAAACTGAAGATTTAAAGAAAATAGAGAAAGTTGTTCATAAAGCAGAGAGAGTTTCATCACATCTACCCTCAGAGGAACTTCAATTTGAAGGAGTGTTTGTGATCATCTTCCTCTGGACTTTACAGCTCGTTATTTTTATTATTGGACAAAGAAAATCACAGAAATATACTGATGTTCACACACAAAGGTCAGGTGTTAAAAATATCCATCACCGCAGGCAATGTTCATTCATGAAATTTTTAAATAATGTTTCATCAACACGCTGTACTTGTCATATTTAGTTTTGTCCAACACAAGATTACATGTTTAATCCACTGAATATAAGTGTCCTGTAAAAATGACAATACCATAAAAGTGTTTTTATAGATGAAATATGTAGAAATGTGAAGCGTTTTACAATCATATTTTATTAATATAAATCTCTTGTGCGTCAACGTGTGAACAGATTGTAACAACTGATTTGCAAATATGATATGTGAAAGACTCAGGGCAGTTTATTTTGAAAATCCAAAGCATGTGATGTTTCTGCTCACCTGTGTGTCTCACCTCTTCGGCACCAACAGAGTGCAACATGAGCTAACGTTAGCTTAGAAATGGTGTCTGCTAATGTCAACCAATGACCAGCACCACCACAACACAAATTCAAAGCTGATGTTACTGCAAAGATTGTCAAATATATTGTCATACTGTGGTTAATGTTAGCTAATGTTAGTGTGCTTGCTAATACAGTGGAATTAGCCAATGTAGCAAAATACTTTCTATAGTAATTCCTCCAGACTACAAGGGCTTATCTGGCTGCTGATTGGCTAACTTGAAGTTTGCAGGCTCCTTTATCAGCTAAAATTTGGAAGCAAACAATGCAGTGCAGTTAAGCTACAGTTAGCTAACTAACCTTAGCTTGCTTGTTCGATACTTGATGCTAACTTCTGTATGAAGATAAACAGCTTATTTTAGCAACAGTAAATGATGGAATTGATTTCTACTCGTCAAGAGCAATGCAAGGCAGGAGCGGCTATCTAGCTAATTGTAAGCTAGAACAAGCTAGAGTTGTCAGGCTGGCTGTGCTTGGTGGCATGGATTTGGTCTTAGATGCTTCATAACTTTAGCTGATAAAGTAATTTACAGAAAGAACAGAAAGCTAGCTAGCATTATGGAGCCAATGGTCCAAACAAAATAATATAAAAATAGACATAATTAAAGCTGCAAGCAACGTTGAACAGGCCCTCGCACGCGCGCCACTTGGGGCCTGCTGCAGCTGCGATCATGTCACCAGAGTCTGACTGGTAGATGAGGTGCTGAATTTTCACCCCCTTTGGACACTGTAGGAAGCAATGCAGTGTTACTTCTTGTCCCCTCTAGGGGGCGCTATGACTATGACTCGTGAGTTTCATGTAGATGTGTTCAGGCCGGGATTATTATCATAAATGTGAAGTTTGGAGCAGATTTGACTATTAAATCTCATGTTATAGGAATTTCGTGTTTCATGGCGAGACATCAAAATTCACCGCCACTCCATTCAATGCTGACCAAATCTTGTAATAACTTTTGATCACACACTTGTCTAGATGGTATACACTTGTTTTGAAGTCAATCGGATTATTTCTGTAGGAGGAGTTCATTAAAATACGACGCCAAGAAAACAGCAAAATTGACCATGGAATTCAAAATGGCCGACTTCCTGTTGGGTTTGTCCTATTGGTCCAATAGACCTTTTTTTGCATCTGGGTGTGACACGTGTGTACCAATTTTCATGCATGTCGGTGAAACATGCTGCGTGGGCTGCTGTTTAAAGGGCGTGACCAAGCCATTTGGCCACGCCCACTGACGAAAGTCATGTCACATGTTCAGGCCTGGACCGTTAACAAACGTGAAGTTTCAGGCAGATTCAACCAAGTACACTGTAGTTAAGGCCACTTCCTATGTTTTGGCGAAACATCAACCTTGCTCTCAGAGCAACGCTGTTTGACGACACGTCATGATCTTCACAATATAGCATTACCGAGGTCTGAAGAGCTGTCTGAGTAGATTTGAGGTGGATACGTGTAACATGCTTGGAGCAGCCATCAAACTCTAAAACATGTCATTTCCTGTCGCCAGCAGGGGTCGTTATCACAATCATGGAATTTTGTGATATAGATGTGCTCAGGGCGGGACTGCTATCACACATGTGAAGTTTGGTGCATATCGGACCATTTATGCCAAACTTATAGGAATTTCGTGTTTCATGGTGAAACATCAAACTTCGCCGCCACCTCAAAGCCAAACCGTTTAACAATGGAAAAATCTTTTAATAACTTTTTATCACAAAGTAGTGTAGATGATAGTTAGCAATTTTGAAGCCGTTCTGATTAATCCTGTAGGAGGAGTTCATTAAAATACGACACGTGGAAAACGCCAAAAATGACCACGAAATTCAAAATGGTTGACTTCCTGTTGGGTTTAGCCTATGAGTCCCAGAGGATTTTTTGTGCGTCTGGGCATGATCTATGTGTGTACCGATTTTCACACACATTGGTGAAATGTGCCGGTAATGGCGGTGTTTAGAGGGCGTGGCCAAGCCATTTGGCCACGCCCATTGACAAAACTGATATCACATGTTCGGACCCAGACCATTAACAAGCATGTGAAATTTCAGACAGATTCAGTCAAGTACACTGAAGCCAGGGTCACTTCCTGGTTTTGGCGAAACGTTGACCTTCGCCATGCCGTCAGGGCAACGCCATTTGACGATATGTCACAATCTTCATAATATAGCATCGCCAAGGTCTTAAGGCCTTTCAGACCAGATTTGAGCTGGTTATGGTCAGTGTGCTGGGAGCAGCACTTCACAGTGTAAAACATGTCATTTCCTGTCACCAGCAGGGGGTGCTATGACAAACACGGAATTTTGTCATGTAGCTGTTTTCAGGGCGGGACTATTATGAATCATGTGAAGTTTGGTGAGGAATGGACAATGTAGTCCAAAGTTATAGCGATTTTGTGTTTCATGGCGAGACATCAAAATTAGACGCTCCGCAGCGGGCGCACCCTTCAACGAGTGCAATCTTTAGATAACTTTTGTAGTGTTGATGGTAGCCAGTGATTTTGAAGTCATTATGATAAATCCTGTAGGAGGAGTCGTTAAAATACAACATATGGAAAATGCCAAAAATGACCACGAAATTCAAAATGGCTGACTTCCTGTTGGGTTTAGGCTCTAGAGTCCCATAGACTTTTTTGTGTGTCTGGGCATGATCTATGTGTGTACCGATTGTCGTGCATGTCGGTGAAACATGCTGGTAGTGGCGGTGTTTAGAGGGCGTGACAAAATGGCTTGGCTACGCTGAAGAGGCTGCCAAAATTGGTGAGTTTTTGAGTATGTTTAAGCTGAGCAAAAACAATAGGGTCCTCGCACCGGACAGTGCTCGGGCCCTAATAACATTTTTCAAAATATGATTGTAATTTATTTAAATAACAGGAGTTTTGATCATCAAATGTTATGATTGGTTTCTATCATTTGAGCTTTGAGTCGTAATCTCACTGTTTTTCTTCTTCTGCTGTAGAATATTAACGTACTGTAATTTTACTCAAGAAAAAGTGAAATTACATGTGTAAAAATGTAATAAGATAAAAGTAAAAAGTAGGTGAGTTAAATGTACTCTGTGTTACATTCTAATAATGATGATGACGTTATATGGTAGAAGTTTAGAGTCCAACATGTGAACAAACACAATAAAACATCATCTGCTGGTTTATCAATTTTGTTTTTACTCTGTAACGATGTGACTCAACATGTAGAAAAGTAGAACAGGTAAAAAATACTTGAGTAAAAGTAAACGTAGGTGATAACACGAGTAGCTGTGATTGGAGAGTAAATCCTGCAGCTCTCAGGAACCAAATGAAAGTCATTTGAGTCTGTAAGCAGCTTTGAAGCACAAAATACCTTTTCTGAAGATCAGCCAACAGATTAACATCCTGTTGGAATCTGCAGAGGATTTCATCTCATCTGGTGGAAAGGTAACAACATGGTGATGATGATGATGATGATGATGATGAAACATTGATTCCTTCAGGTTTCACCTGTGATAAAACGTTTCAGCCAATCACAAGAGGTGACATCATGCATGGAAACAGATCAGCTGACATCTGGCAGCTTGTTAATAAAAAACACATCAGTCAACAGTAAAATGAGAGCACACCTACAGCACAGGTGTCCCAAAGCCACAGACAGGAAGTGGTTTTACTGATCACATGATTCAACATGTGTTTTCTGTATATCTATTCAAAGAAATTATCATGCTTGGGGAGTAACAGATTACATTTAAAGAAGCTGTGTAATTAAGATACAAAAAAGGTAATAATCAGATTATAGAAACATTCAGCCAACATTTAGTCACACAGCATCTCACAGCACCTCCACCTGAGTGGAAGCACCTGATCTGATCATCATCAGGACCTCGAGTGAAAAAAATGCTTCACTGGTGGAAAATTACCGCAAACATAAACTACAACTACCAACCGCTAATGTTGGCTACACAAACAAACCGCTAACATTAACTGCAACTACCAACCGCTAATGTTGGCTACACAAACAAACCGCTAACATTAACTGCAACTACCAACCGCTAATGTTGGCTACACAAACAAACCACTAATATTAACTGCAACTACCAACCCCTAATGTTGGCTACACAAACAAACCGCTAATATTAACTGCAACTACCAGCGCTAATGTTGGCTACACAAACAAACCGCTAACATTAACTGCAACTACCAACCGCTAATGTTGGCTACACAAACAAACCGCTAACATTAACTGCAACTACCAACCGCTAATGTTGGCTACACAAACAAACCACTAATATTAACTGCAACTACCAACCACTAATGTTGGCTACACAAACAAACCACTAACCAGGACTGGGTATCGGTCCGTGTACCTTTTGATAGTTTGATATTTCGTTTTCAAAATAAAACGGATTTACGGAAATACGGCCGTTTTCCCGTTTTTTCGTTTTGAGGGTTTTGTGTCTCAAAACGAAAAAACGGAAAAACCAAATCGAAAAAACGGCCCAATTTTGATTTCTGCAAATTCATTTTTTTTTCTATTCTTGTTGCTATAACCGTGACACAATGACCCACCGGAAGCGGACGTTAAGTGTAACAACTTCAAAATAAAACTTATTAATTAAAGATTCCTCATCGTTTATTCTTGTTGGTAGACACATTTTGTTGAATTAAATCAACATGGCTTTTCCACTCCTCGTGGTCACAATCAGCACAGACAGTAGACTGACAACAGGTAACACAGGCGTTGTAGACACTCGGGGTGGCGCTGTTGTGTCTAGCGCTGGCGCCAAGGTATTGACATCATATGTATCCTACCGTATGATTGATAAATGAATGATTATAATTTAATACACATAAGTCTAGAAGTTCTACTACGTTTTCTTTGAACCAGCATCAATCAACCGCGTCATATAAAGATGCCAGGGTAAAATTAATGAGTTTATAGTTGCCATTGGTGGTGGCTGTCCGTCGGTGAAATAGGTCCGGGCTGTACATTTTTGGAATACACGTTTACTGTCAGTTAAATTGAGGTCACATTACAGTTTACATTGCGTATAAAGGCTGAGTAGTGTAGCAGTTAAAATACAGAACTCATCACGACCAGTTTGCCTCAAGGATTTTGACTCGGGAAAGGAGTCTCCGCCGCCGTTGTTATGGCAACCAATGACGCCCGGTGCAAAGCCGGGAGAAATGACAAGCAGTAGGATGAAATTATCGCCAAAGGACTAATAAAACACAATTTGTATTCCTTGCAGCTCTCCATTGAATCGACCTCCACACACCTCTCGGTTGAAATGAAATGATCGCAGCTCATTTGATGAGACACAGAGTCTGCTGTTTTGAACCTCAAAGCATGTCTACTATTCGTGTAAACCCTGCGCCACCCTGTGGCTAAACACCAAATACACTAAAGCCATAACAAGTTCTCATTTTCAAATGATTAGCCTGTAAATAATGCCTCTAATAATGCCTGCTGCTGATAATAATCGTAATAATAATAGGCTACTATTGACCGGGACCTCTGCTGGTGACTTAACGTTACAGATGCTCAGGGAACGTAAAATTTTTCCACAAAATGCATTCACGCACTCAAGCTAAAATGACAATTATATGCCTATCACATTCTTCCAAACAACCAGCTCTTATACTTTCACAGAAGTAAAATAAATGTGAACCATATGGTGTAGAAAGAGAGCGGTAGGCTATAATATAAGAAGTTAGCAGTTAGCACGCTAAAGTTTTATTTTGAAGTTGTTACACTTAACGTCCGCTTCCGGTGGGTCGTTGTGTCACGGTTATAGCAACAAGAATAGAAAAAAAATGAATTTGCAGAAATCAAAATTGGGCCGTTTTTTCGATTTGGTTTTTCCGTTTTTTCGTTTTGAGACACAAAACCCTCAAAACGAAAAAAACGGGAAAACGGCCGTATTTCCGTAAATCCGTTTTATTTTGAAAACGAAATATCAAACTATCAAAAGGTACACGGACCGGTATCGTTTAAAAAAATTATGATCCCAACATCACTGCATTTAAAGTGATCCCAATATCAATGGAGAACTTCATTTGATATCTTTTTTCAAAGGTTCTTCTTTATGAAAAATACCTGAGTACAAAGACTGTGAGTACAACCTAATTTTATTTTTTAATAGTCTTTTTTTTTTTCTCAGACTGGGTACCAAAAGATAACCTGCCATACCGCTAAAGTTAGCTACACAGACCAAGTTCTAAATTAACTACACAGAACAACAGTTTGGTAGCTAACCTGTGAGTATTACTATTACTACAAATACTTAAAAAATATTTTTCAGACAATAGGTGGTTGATTCTTATTTATTTAAATCAGCATAATTATCCGTGTTAATCTATAGCAGGGGTCTTCAACTTGTGGCTCCGGTGGCTCTTTTGTTCCTCTCTAGCGGCTCCATGTGGCTTTGACAAAAAAAATGAAATAGAAATGAATAATGGTTGTTTTTTAATATCTTAATGTTCACTTATTGTTGCAGGCCTACAGTGAATTTGCAGTTGTAAAAATGTGAAGTTTATACACCAAATGAAAAAAAAAGTTTTAATATTTCATCATCTAAATTGTGCATCACAGCCAATGTTTACGGCTCAGCGCCTTTTTCTATAAATGTTGCCAGTGGCTGGTTGTGGACAGCCAATCCAAAAACAGAAAAGTGTCTGAGTTGTAATAGTTACAGCTCCAGACAGATGTAGTTTTTTTCTTTTTGGCTAAACGTGGCTCTTTTTACAGTGAAGGTGGCTGATCCTTTGATCTCTACAGAGACACATGAAGGAATATCTGGACAAATAATTAATGAATATTACACATTAAATTAGGCTCAACATTTTCACCATATTTTTGGTGTTAATCCCAAAGTAACAGGTAGTAATGAATTTGCAATACTTCAGTATTGTGATACTTGGATTAAATTACTGACTTCATTTTTAACAGGTAATTAATAACTGTATCTGTGAGTAACCCTGAAATTATAAATAAAGACCCGCATTTCTAATGTGGCAATCAATAATATCAGAAATGTTTTGAAAACCTTCAAGAGGGAAATTAACCATTAGCTTTGTGATTTTCTCCTGATGAAAACATACATTTTTGTTTGTTTTAATTGTTTTGTTTTTAAAATTATAATCAAATAAGTGTTTATACTTTTGTTTAAAGTTCCTGAAAAGTGAACATGGCAGAATTGAATGAATCAGGAAGTGTTTGTTTGTTTGTTTGTTTTGTATGCATGGATATGGGTCAGAGGGAACTGTTCCTTCTGGTTACTTGTGTTGAGTGTTTTGGGGCTGCAGCTCCTCTGATTCACCGCTGTAATCAGCAGGAAGTAATCAGCCACCGTTCGCTTAAGACGGATTTCATTAAAGTCTCACTCAGGTCAGAGGCTTTGGACGATTACATCCTGCAGGATCAGGATGGTTCACACAGGACGGACACACTGAGTCCAACAACACACAGACTGTCCCATAAACACGTCCCACAGACACCTCTGGACGCCCAACAACCAGCTCCAAGAGACACCTAAGTCATCTCCAGAGGTCCTCTGGAGTCCCTTCAGGATCAGATCTTTTTGTCTTTGGGTGAATGAGGACCAGGCCTGACTGTCCTCAGCAGGAGGACAAAGAAGGTCATTTCCAAAACTTTTAAAACATCTTCGTTCTGAATCCATTCTGATGCCATTTTAGTGTGTGGATTTTTAAAAAGACTAAATTAATTAGCTGTACTGATGCTACCAGTGACTCCAACTGGGAAAACAAACTGGTTGATTTTCTGTCTGATTAAATGTGGTTACAACAAAAGCACAGATTTGTTGAATCGTTCTGATCATCTGTTCAGTTGTGGGTTAAACGAGTGACAATATTGATCAGGGTGAAGGTTTTTCTACATATTTCTTTGATCGGCAAAATTTACGACGTGAAAATGTTTCAACATGTTTAATGATTCATGTGAAATTAAATTAAATCATTAAATCTGCAGGCTGCCAACAGGAAGCTTCAGGATGTCACAACAGGAGAAGTTCTTCATGTAAAATAACGAAAACTTGCTGCACAGGTACTGAAGTGTGTTGGTTCCAGCTTTGACTGCACCAGAACGTAGCACAGTGACAGAGAACGTGATGTAAGCAAACAGATTTAAACATGTGACCACTGAGCCTGATGTGCAGTCATTTTATTTTCTGTTTTTTGACTGAGAACTTTGGATATAGTTTCTTTGTGATAACAGTCCTCTCAGTCTTTACTGCAGTACAAGTACAGATACTCAAGTAAAAGTAGAAGCACTGATTCAACTTGTTTACTGCAGGAAAAGTGAAAAAGTTCAGGCTCTGAAATGTCCTCAGAGTATAAAAGTAAAAAGTTGTCCTCTGAAGGACATTTCTACTGACTGTTTCTGTACAAAGACAACTGAATCTCAGCTTGTCTCCAACGCAGAGTCTCCATCTCTGTCTTTCTCATTTCGATTTGTCTTTTATGTTGTTTTTGGTATTCTTTCATCTTTTTAGTCAGTCTTTTTCATCTTGTTCCATTGTTTTCCGTCTCGTCCCGTCTGTCCTGTGTGATAAACTCTGATGTCTCCACCAGTGAATCGTCTTTTCTTTGTCTTATTGTTTCATCCATTCAGGTTGAAATCAGTCTTGATGTCTGAAGGCGGCGCACAATGATGCAAAATAACAATAATCAATAATTCACCTCAAAGTCATTAAAACTAAAGTAATGAGTCTGTTTATAAAATGTGAGAAGGAGAAAGTTCAGATATTTGTGATCAGATGACAGATGATGATGAAAAATACTCAAGTAAAGTACAGATACCTGAAGACTCAACTTAAGCACAGTAACTAAGTATTTGTACTTTTTGTACTTTATTTGAAAAATGTCACTATTGTAAATCTTAGTGAAATGTCTTCAAACAGTTGGTGAGAAATCTCGTGAACCAGTTCTGAACATGTTTTCACGGTGACCAGAGTCCTGTTTAAAACTCTGCCTCAACACGCTGTCAAACATGTCACTGTCCTCGGGTCTCTTCTGGATCATGTTGTCAGGCAGCTCATGAAGGTTTTCTGGTCCAGAAAAAGTGAAGATTTCAGTCGAGCTCTTGAACAACAGCAGTGACATTAGTTCCTTTGGATAAAGCTGTGGCTCATCTTTGGTCTCCTACGGTTGGTTATTTGGGTTCAGGCCTTGTGAGATCGTGTGTTGAGGTGGTTTTCTTCCTGTTTGTGGTGTCAGAGGACAATAAGACAAAAACACGTTGACCTGAACCTCTGTCCCCTCCGACCCTTTGTAAGTCCTGCCGGAGGATGACTCCACTCAGAGACAAAGACGTGTTTTCAGAGACGTGGTGCAGGTTCACGACTCCTCACACTGCACTGGACTCATTATTTTGTAGCCTCAGGCAGCATTTCATCATCTCATGGTTGTTTCGGTGGTCTCGCTGGTTGCTGTGATACTGTTTTTGCAGATTGTTTGTCGAAGCGAAGAGCGGCGAGTCGCTCACAAGAATCAATTAATGATGAGAGAGGGATGCAGGCGCTGATGTCTTTGTCGCAGCGGCGAGTTGATGATAAAACCAGCAGCCTTTGACACAACGATGCTGTCTGCTTTGTTTCTTCTACAGAGGCCGGAGGGTGAGGAGGGTGAGGAGGGTGACGATGCACTCATTCTGGACTTGTTTCTGTTATTTGCTTTCAACTCACTCAAACCAGACACTCGCTCAGAAATTCAGACATGCATGAAAAATTCATAAGCACTTATTCAAACTTGTGCTTCTCTTGATTATTTCAACAATGTCAAAGTTTTATGAGCCTCTGGGGAAACTGTAAAGCCTCCGAGAATTTCTGTTACTGATGAGAAAATGAAGAGAGGAGATCAGGAATCACTTCTGCAGCTGATTTAACTGAAGCTTCATTGAGTCTGTTTGAGCCTTCCGTCTCAGAGGACAAAGGAAACAAAAAGCAACTGATGGAGGTTTAAGAGGAGCAACCTCCACCTGCCAAACATTTGTAATATGAAAAGTATTGATACCTACACACCTGATCAACTCAAACTCAGTATATCTAATGATCATATTACTGGAAACAAAACTCTAATGTGTCTGATCAGAATGAGCCCCAAAGTTTCATCAAACAGCCGTCAGCCTCTTTGTTTACACAAAACAGATTCCAGATCAGCTCAGCACTTTAACTGTGAACCTGAGAGGAGTTTGACCTCTGACCTCCAGCAGCTCCTCTTTCTGTTTGTGTTTGTATTCGTTCCCACAGCAAGGCTCACAGTGTTGCAGCGTCAAGTCCCCCAGGTGTCAGAAAACCTCCGAACACCGAAGAGTTGGAGCATGTCAGCTGCTGCCGTCACTGATACCTGATAAACACACCGAACACAGGAAGTCGTCATCAGAAACACACGGAGACGAGGAAGATGATATTGAGGAGACAGGATGAAGAACAACAGCTGAGAAAATACTGTCATCCTCCACTCACTCCCATCAGTCACCTCTGCTTCACATCAGCCACCTCACCAGATCTGATTTCTTTTGTTTAACTGTGACACTGTGATAACTGATACGACACACGGAACGGCTGCTGGAAACTTCTGATTACTGTTCGTTTATTCATGCTGAGTCTCTCGAGCTGCAGCCCAAAGTTCTTCACATAACAACATCAACAATAAAGTTACAACTGCGACCATTAGTATTAAAAGCTTTAAAAAAAAACATTAGAAATTAAAAAAAAGTACTGTTAGCATAAAAATAACGTTTTAAAAACATTAACATAAAAAAAGTTATATTGTGATAACAACATGCACTGTTAGCATAAAAAAGTGATGTTAATTGTAAAAAAAATTACATCAGCATGAAAAAGTAATGTTTGCTTAAAAAGATTAGCAATAAAAAAGTAAGGGTTTTCATAAGAAGTACCGTTAGCATGAAAAAGAGATGTTAGCAATAAAAACTGTGACATTAGCATGAAAAAAGGTTTGAAGCGATTCGAAAAAGGAAGATTCACTCAATATCTACTCACCCCTGCGCTGATGAGAGGTTCACAAACACAAAACACTCCTGGAGTCTCAGTGGAAAACAGGGTTGCAGCTAAATCCAGTACAATGGCAGTGAATGGAGATCAAATGTAAATGTAAAAAAAAAAAAAAACACAAAACAGATGCACAAGAGATCTTGTGATATTTTCACACGTGCGTCCATTAAAGGATATATGAAGTCTCGCGATACATCGACGCCATGTTTACATGCTACCTGGGAGGCTACAGTCAAATGTGAACATTTGAAAGTATTGTTAGAACCACGACCCCACCACTGATGATTATTTCAGGGATGATGACGATCAGCTGAAGAAGAAAAAAAGGTCAGTTAAAGAGTTTGCAGCATTTTCCTTGTCGATCCAAATGAACAGAAGGAAACTGACAAACACAAGTTGTTTTTATTTAGGCAATAAAGTCTCATTATAATTATATAATCTGTTCACATACATATACTGATTCACTCTTTAAACATGAGCAGGAAAATAAATGATCTTGCTCAGTCATAGTTTTTTATTTCTGATCACAAACATCACAATTTTGATTTATTTAGTCAATTTTTGGACACAGAAATGTTGAGGTGATATTTTTAAAAAATTATATAATATCTTTAAAAAATGACTTTGACAGTTCAGTGATGCCCGAGATTTGTTCTTATCAAACAGCAGAAACTGAACTTTAATTTTCTGTGTAATAAAAATGACAGATAACCTCAGAGAGGTTATATTTATTTTAAAATATTGAACATGTTGCTGTGAGAAACACAAACAGCTTTGAGGTCACTCTCTCTGTCTCAGTTTGGTCCTTCGTGGCCACCGTACAATAAGATGAGCCGACACTTTAATATCATTTATTTTCTAATCTGGTTCTGTCAGAGTTAAAGAAGTGCAGCAGCTCCAGAGGACACATGAATGGAGTAAAAATATTAAATCCATTATGTGTTTAATCACAGTTTTATCTGCTTCCTCTCAGATTAATCGTCGTTCTCGGGCCACCAGGACAAATTAACAGCAGGTTTTCGTGCTAATTTTAACTGTAATCCGGGTGTTGATTGACAGTGTTGTCAGACCTCAGAATAACTCTGCACTCAAGTGTCCGTGCTGTTTGGATTATTTAAGATTATGTTGTAATTCCCCTTTTAATCTCCTGCGCTTTAAGATTGGAGAGTTGCACTCTGATGTCGATGAAGTGTGGAAATCCTGATCATCACTATGCCGCTGCTCTCAGGGAAAAATTTTGTGTGTGAATCAGTTTATCACAGATTATCTGTCAGACTGCCAAAAAAAAAAAATGTGAAGAAGAAAAACAATCAGACAGCAGATCAGCTGAAGCAGGTGGTTCAGACAAATATAACAAATAAAGAAGCTGAACTCAGAAACACTTTAATGTTTCTCACATGAACAAACTCAGTCTGACGTCTTATTTTATCACTTTAACAAAGTAGAAATCTGCCAAAATGCAAAAAAAAAAAACAAAAAAAAAAAAAAAAAAAAAAACAAGGACAAATCTTATCTTCAGTAATCCAATGCAGTCTCACCACGAAAATTTAATCTCTTAGATTTGTGTACATAAACACAAATTTCTTAATTTTTTCTGGACACAATTTTAATGTTTTATCCACCGTCAGTATAGAATGAGACTGACATTACTTAGTAATAATAAACATTTAAAGTCTGTCTTTCAGAATAAAGCAGTTTGGTTAAGTTTAGCTAGGGAACAAACAGCCTGGTGAAACATGACGTGCCATAATGTAACCTAACATAACCTAACATAACGTAACGTAACGTACGTAACGCTTACATTAACTCAACACTGAGTCTAAAGCTGATCTTCTAGTGAAATGTACTGTAATGTACCATAACGTAACAAAATGTTAAACTCACGTGAACTCAAAACTGAGTCTGAAGATGGTCTCCTAGTGAAATGTACTGTAACATACCATAACATAACATAACGTAACGTAATGTAACGTAACGCTTACATTAACTCAACACTGAGTCTAAAGATGATCTCCTAGTGAAATGTACTGTGACGTACCATAACGTAACATAACTCAAAATTATTGAGTGTGGTCTAGACCTACTCTATATGTAAAGTGTCTTGAGACAACTTTGTTGTGAATTGGCGCTATATAAATAAAATTTGATTGATTGATTGATTAATTGAACCTAACATAACGTAACGTAATGCTTACATTAACTCAACACTGAGTCTAAAGCTGATCTCCTAGTGAAATGTACTGTAATGTACCGTAACGTAACCAAATGTTAATCTCACATGAACTCAAGACTGAGTCTGAAGATGGTCTCCTAGTGAAATGTACTGTAACATACCATAACGTAACATAACGTAACGTAACCTAACCTAACACTTACATTAACTGAACACTGAGTCTAAAGATGGTCTCCTAGTGAAATGTACTGTAACATACCATAATGTAACATAACCTAACATAACGTAACATAACGCTTACATTAACTGAACACTGAGTCTAAAGCTGATCTCCTAGTGAAATGTACTGTAACGTACCATAATGTAACAAAATATTAAACTCACATGAACTCAACACTGAGTCTAAAGCTGATCTCCTAGTGAAATGTACTGTAATCGTACCATGACGTAACAAAATGTTAAACTCACATGAACTCAACACTGAGTCTAAAGCTGATCTCCTAGTGAAATGTACTGTGACGTACATACTAACAAAATGTTCTAGACTACATATCTAAAGTGTCTGTGAAGTACTGTGACGACATACGTAAATAACTAAATTATTGAGTGTGGTCTAGACCTACTCTATATGTAAAGTGTCTTGAGACAACTTTGTTGTGAATTGGCGCTATATAAATAAAATTTGATTGATTGATTGATTAATTGAACCTAACATAACGTAACGTAATGCTTACATTAACTCAACACTGAGTCTAAAGCTGATCTCCTAGTGAAATGTACTGTAATGTACCGTAACGTAACCAAATGTTAATCTCACATGAACTCAAGACTGAGTCTGAAGATGGTCTCCTAGTGAAATGTACTGTAACATACCATAACGTAACATAACGTAACGTAACCTAACCTAACGCTTACATTAACTGAACACTGAGTCTAAAGATGGTCTCCTAGTGAAATGTACTGTAACATACCATAATGTAACAAAATATTAAACTCACATGAACTCAACACTGAGTCTAAGCTGATCTCTAGTGAATGTACTGTAATGTACCATAACGTAACAAATGTTAAACTCACATGAATTCAACACTGAGTCTAAAGCTGATCTCCTAGTGAAATGTACTGTAACGTATCATAACGTAACAAAATGTTAAACTCACATGAACTCAACACTGAGTCTAAAGCTGATCTCCTAGTGACATGTACTGTAAGTACCATAACGTAACAAAATGTTAAGCTCACATGAACTCAACACTGAGTCTAAAGCTGATTTCCTAGTGAAATGTACTGTAACGTACCATAACGTAACATAACCTACATAACGAAACGTAACGCTTACATTAACTCAACACTGAGTCTAAAGCTGATCTCCTAGTGAAATGTACTGTAACGTACCATAACGTAACAAAATGTTAAGCTCACATGAACTCAACACTGAGTCTAAAGCTGATCTCCTAGTGAAATGTACTGTAACGTATCATAACGTAACATAACCTAACATAACATAACGTAACGCTTACATTAACTCAACACTGAGTCTAAAGCTGATCTCCTAGTGAAATGTACTGTAACGTACCATAACGTAACAAAATGTTAAACTCACATGAACTCAACACTGAGTCTGAAGATGGTCTCCTAGTGAAATGTACTGTAACATACCATAACGTAACATAACTAACGTAACATAACCTAATGTAACATAACGTAACGAAACCCTAACCTAACGCTTACATTAACTGAACACTGAGTCTAAAGATGGTCTCCTAGTGAAATGTACTGTAACATACCATAATGTAACATAACCTAACATAACGTACGAAAACGCTTACATTAACTCAACACTGAGTCTAAAGCTGATCTCCTAGTGAAATGTACTGTAACGCACCATAACGTAACAAAATGTTAAACTCACATGAATTCAACACTGAGTCTAAAGCTGATCTCCTAGTGAAATGTACTGTAATGTACCATAACGTAACAAAATGTTAAACTCACATGAACTCAACACTGAGTCTAAAGCTGATCTCCTAGTGACATGTACTGTAACGTACCATAACGTAACAAAATGTTAAGCTCACATGAACTCAACACTGAGTCTAAAGCTGATCTCCTAGTGAAATGTACTGTAACGTACCATAACGTAACATAACCTAACATACGTAACGTAACGTAACGCTTACATTAACTCAACACTGAGTCTAAAGCTGATCTCCTAGTGAAATGTACTGTAACGTACCATAACGTAACAAAATGTTAAGCTCACATGAACTCAACACTGAGTCTAAAGCTGATCTCCTAGTGAAATGTACTGTAACGTATCATAACGTAACATAACCTAACATAACGTAACGTAACGCTTACATTAACTCAACACTGAGTCTAAAGCTGATCTCCTAGTGAAATGTACTGTAACGTACCATAACGTAACAAAATGTTAAACTCACATAAACTCAACACTGAGTCTAAAGCTGATCTCCTAGTGAAATGTACTGTAACGTACCATAACGTAACATAACCTAACATAACGTAACGTAACGCTTACATAACTCAACACTGAGTCTAAAGCTGATCTCCTAGTGAATGTACTGTAACGTACCATAACGTAACAAAATGTTAAACTCACATGAACTCAACACTGAGTCTAAAGCTGATCTCCTAGTGAAGTGTACTGTAACGTATCATAACGTAACAAAATGTTAAACTCACATGAACTCAACACTGAGTCTAAAGCTGATCTCCTAGTGAAATGTACTGTAACGTACCATGACGTAACAAAATGTTAAACTCACATGAACTCAACACTGAGTCTAAAGCTGATCTCCTAGTGAATGTACTGTACGTACCATACGTAACAAAATGTTAAGCTCACATGAACTCAACACTGAGTCTAAAGCTGTCTCCTAGTGAATGTACTGTAACGTACATACGTAACATAAATGTAACTCACATGAACTCAACACTGAGTCTAAAGCTGTCTCCTAGTGAAATGTACTGTAACGTATCCATACGTAACATAACATAACATCAACGTAAACGTAACGTTTAAACATTAACTCAAACTACACGAGTCTAAAGCTGATTTCCTAGTGAAATGTACTGTAACGTACCTAATGTAACAAAATGTTAAACTCACATGAACTCAACACTGAGTCTGAAGATGGTCTCCTGATCAAAGTCCTGTTTGTTTCATCCGTCCACCTCACCTTCTTCACATGTGATGACTTTCTTGTTGGTCTCCAGTGATCATAATCAAACTATAAATATATAAAAGGCTCATAATCAGCTGAATGTCACTGGTGAGACTGGGCTGCACGACGTGTTCAGAGAGGATTCAGATTCACTCCTGCAGCTGTAAATCTGTGGCAGAGAAGAAAAAAAAAAACACATCAAAATTTAAATAAAACACATTTTGACTTCATATGTAAAAACATTTGACTCTAAAATGTCACTTAGTTACTTAGTTCCTTATTTCCTAAAACAAATTTGACTTTGTGTAAATATCAGAACAGTGGAGGTGAATTCATATCCATCCATTTTCTCAGATTATTTGCATCTCAGCAGAACTGGTCCTCCATATGTTCGACATCACATTTGTAGAAAATAACTTAATAAAAAGTGAAAAGTCTAAATTGCATGAACAGAACAAGTGTGATGATGTAACAAGAACCAATTTATTTCCTCTCTGCTCTCCTGCTTTTTATATTTCTGCAGTTTACAGATGATTTTCATTCTGCTCAGTATCTATCCTCTCAATTAAAACTGCTGCATGTCTTCAGTCAGGACGAGGAAATGTGATTTTGTGAAAATAGAAGAACTAATCAACGTAAAAGGCAGCAGCCGACCCATTTAGATATTAACTGCCTGTTAACAGAGGCCTCGGCACATTCAGACTTCCAGAGGATGAAGAAAAGAGAAAATGACGGTTACATAAGCATGTCGACTGGTGTGGAGCAATCCTATAAAACAATACCAGGATTAAAGTTTCCTACAGGTCTCAGACACAAGAAGACAAATTCACGTTTTAATCTGCTTAATGGACGTTTTAAACAAAAAGACACGACTGATCTGGAAATATATGTTCAGCATTTATTAGATGTTACTGAAACGTTTATTTGTCCTCACACAAACCAAGACTTTTGGGGCTGGCATTGGTGGTTATCAATACAAAGTTTACATGAACAGGTTTTCTGCGCTGCTGTCAGGTCAAACTCCTCATGACAATGCTGCTGCTAGGCAACAGCAACATGGACACCAAAAACGTATTTAGCAAGCTAGCAAGCTAATGTAATGCATGTAATGCAAAGATACTACTACTTCTTAACTCATCTTGCATAACTCCCAACAAGAACCTGTGTGCACTTTATGTTCACTTTGGTTTCGTTGTGTCTCTCAATCCATCTTAGTACAACTCCAACAAGAAACCCTGCTCTGGTCTTTGCATTGCTGCACTTTCATCTCAATAACTCATCCCTGACAGTTCATCTTGCCCAATTGTATTTAATTGCACTGCACATAATGGTTTTATCGTGTATAACTGTCTATCTGTTGTATTTGTCTCGGTAGTATTGTATTGATTGTCTCTCTTTTAGTGTCATATTGATATGGTGTATTCTTACTTCAAATTTTATCTCTCCTATGTCCCTGTTTTTTTTGTGTTTTTTTTGTTTTTTTGTTTTCTTTTCTTAATGTATTATGACCCTTGTATGTCTTAATGGCTTTTAACACCATGCCGGAGGACTACGGTTGGAAACTAGCCTTTGGCTAACACTGGCACATTTACAGAAATGTATGATGAATGTACACTGTCCTCTTTAAATAAAAAAAAAAAAAAAAAAAAAGATGAGGCTGTTGGTAACGTCAATATTTTCCTCAAACAAATAAAATTGTGAAGAATTACAAATTCGTAACTTACCATCCACTGAAACATTTCTGAAAACATCAGCCAACACGTCACAACTCATGAACTCGGAGCTCTCAGAACATTTCCACTTTGCGGAGGTTGTGAAGAGCACAAGAGAATGGCATTCATACAGACTCTCCTCATTAACACAGAAATCACAACCACATCTGAAGGCCGCAAAAGGCTAAAGGCTAGCAAGCTAAACAGTAAGGTACACAGTCACAAGAAAGAACAGAAAACTTAATGGTACGTTAAATTTGAACTTGGAAAGCAGGATTTCCAAGTTCCCAGTTCGAAGTTTCAGCTGATTCGCCCCCTGAAGTCAGATTTCCAACTCCTCACCAACCACAACCTCAAAATCCAAGATGGCTGCTCCGCCCATCAACCAAAGTGAAAACCGATTAGTCTTCAGTCTCCACTCAGTCCTGTCCAACACCTGCCTGTGGACATGTTGCTGTATGTGCAAAATACTGCACAAGCTCCAACTGCCAAGGGAAATGGAATGCACCATAAATCCAACACGGTCCAAAAGATCAAACCGACTTGAAGTGAATTTTTTTCTCCATTTATAGTGCGAAGGTAAGAGTCCTGGAACAAGACCTCCAAACATCTTATACATGCTGTTAGCTTTTAGTTCTAGTTAGCTACTAGGCTCTGCTAGTTCTAGTTTGCTACTAGGCTCTGTTAGTTCTATTGCTACTTGTCGTGTTCTAGTTTGCTACTAGGCTCTGTTGGTTCTAGTTTGCTTAGTTGTTAGTTCTAGTTAGCTACTAGGCTCTGTTGGTTCGAGTTAGCCTTTTAGTTCTAGTTAGCTACTAGGTCTCTGTTGGTTCAGTATGTTAGCTTTTGTTCTAGTTAGCTACTAGGCTCTGTTAGTTCTAGTTTGCTACTAGGCTCTTTAGTTCTAGTTTGCTACTGGCTCTGTTAGTTCTAGTTAGCTACTAGGCTCTGTCTAGTTCTATTGCTACTGGCTCTGTTGGTTCTAGTTTGCTGCTAGGCTCTGTTAGTTCAGAGCTATAGCTCTGTTAGTTCTAGTTCGCTACTAGGCTCTGTTGGTTCTAGTTAGCTACTAGGCTCTGTTAGTTCTAGTTGCTACTGGCTCTGTTGGTTCTAGTTAGCTACTAGGTCTGCTAGTTCTAGTTCGCTACTAGGCTCTGTTAGTTCTCAGTTAGCACTACTCTGATGGTTCTAGTTTGCTACTAGGCTCTGTTGGTTTCAGTAGTACTAGCTCTTAGTTCTATTAGCTACTAGGCTCTGTTGGTTCTAGATTTGCACTAGCTCTGTTGTTCTAGTTAGCTACTAGGCTCTGTTAGTTCTAGTTGCTACTAGGCTCTTTAGTTCTAGTTTGCTACTAGGCTCTGTTAGTTCTAGTTAGCTACTAGGCTCTGTTGTTCTAGTTAGCTACTAGGTTCTGTTGGTTCTAGTTTGCTACTAGGCTCTGTTGTTTGTTAGAGTAGCTTTTAGTTCTAGTTGCTACTAGGCTTGTTAGTTCTAGTTAGCTACTGGCTCTGTTGGTTCTAGTTAGCTACTAGGCTCTGTTAGTTCTAGTTAGCTAGCTCTGTTGGTTCTAGTTTGCTACTAGGCTCTGTTGGTTCTAGTTAGCTTTTTTGGTTCTAGTTAGCTACTAGGCTCTGTTGGTTCTAGTTAGTTAGGCTTTTAGTTCTAGTTAGCTACTAGGCTCTGTTGTTCAGTTGTACTGTTTAGTTCTAGTTAGCTACTAGGCTCTGTTAGTTCTAGTTTGCTACTGGCTCTTTAGTTCTAGTTAGCTACTAGGCTCTGTTAGTTCTAGTTTGCTACTAGGCTCTGCTAGTTAGTTCTCTTTAGTTTAGTGCTACTAGGCTCTGTTAGTTCTAGTTGCTACTGGCTCTGTTGTTCTAGTTAGCTACTAGGCTCTGTTTAGTTCTAATTTTAGCTACTTAGGCTACCTGTGGTTCTAGTTTGCTGCTAGGCTCTGTTGGTTCAGAGTTAGCTTTTAGTTCTAGTTCTACTACTCTGTGCTTCTTGCTTAGTTCTAGTTAGCTACTAGGCTCTGTTAGTTCTAGTTTATGCTAACTAGGCTCTGTTGTTCGTTATACTAGCTCTGTTAGTTAATTCTACTAGGCTCTGTTGTTCTAGTTAGCTACTTGGCTTGGTTAGTTTTAGTCTAGTTCGCTACTAGGCTCTGTTGGTTCTAGTTAGCTACTAGGCTCTGTTAGTTCTAGTTAGCTACTAGGCTCTGTTGGTTCTAGTTAGCTACTAGGCTCTGTTGGTTCTAGTTAGCTACTAGGCTCTGTTAGTTCTAGTTTGCTACTAGGCTCTGTTGGTTCTAGTTTAGCTACTAGGCTCTGTTGGTTCTAGTTTGCTACTAGGCTCTGTTGGTTCTAGTTTAGCTACTAGGCTCTGTTAGTTCTAGTTTAGCTACTAGGCTCTGTTAGTTCTAGTTAGCTACTAGGCTCTGTTAGTTCTAGTTAGCTACTAGGCTCTGTTGTTCTAGTTAGCTACTAGGTTCTGTTAGTTCTAGTTAGCTACTAGGCTCTGTTAGTTCTAGTTTGCTACTAGGCTCTGTTAGTTCTAGTTGCTACTAGGCTCTGTTAGTTCTAGTTCGCTACTAGGCTCTGTTAGTTCTAGTTAGCTACTAGGCTTTGCTAGTTCTAGTTCGCTACTGGGCTTTGTTAGTTCTAGTTAGCTACTAGGCTCTGTTAGTTCTCGTTAGCTACTCTGTTAGTTCTAGTTTGCTACTAGGCTCTGTTGGTTCAGAGTTAGCTTTTAGTTCTAGTTAGCTACTAGGCTCTGTTGGTTCTGAGTTAGCTTTTAGTTCTAGTTAGCTACTAGGCTCTGTTGGTTCAGAGTTAGCTTTTAGTTCTAGTTTGCTACTAGGCTCTGTTAGTTCTAGTTAGCTACTAGGCTCTGTTAGTTCTAATTAGCTACTAGGCTCTGTTGGTTCTAGTTTGCTGCTAGGCTCTGTTGGTTCTAGTTGTATGCTTTTAGTTCTAGTTCACTACTAGGCTCTGTTGGTTCTAGTTAGCTACTAGGCTCTGTTAGTTCTAGTTAGCTACTAGGCTCTGTTGTTGGTTTCTAGTTTAGCTACTAGGTTCTGTTAGTTCTAGTTTTTAGCTACTAGGCTCTGTTAGTTCTAGTTTGCTACTAGGCTCTGTTGGTTCTAGTTAGCTACTAGGCTCTGTTAGTTCTAGTTAGCTACTAGGCTCTGTTGGTTCTAGTTTGCTACTAGGCTCTGTTAGTTCTAGTTAGCTACTAGGCTCTGTTAGTTCTAGTTTGCTACTAGGCTCTGTTGGTTCTAGTTAGCTACTAGGCTCTGTTGGTTCTAGTTTGCTACTAGGCTCTGTTGGTTCTAGTTAGCTACTAGGCTCTGTTAGTTCTAGTTAGCTACTAGGCTCTGTTAGTTCTAGTTTGCTACTAGGCTCTGTTGGTTCTAGTTAGCTACTAGGCTCTGTTGTTTCTAGTTAGCTACTAGGCTCTGTTAGTTCTAGTTTAGCTACTAGGCTCTGTTTTAGTTGCTAGTTTTGTCTAACTAGGCTGTTCTGTTAGTTCTAGTTTGCTACTAGGCTTGTTAGTTCTAGTTCGCTACTAGGCTCTGTTAGTTCTAGTTAGCTACTAGGCTTTGCTAGTTCTAGTTCGCTACTAGGCTTTGTTAGTTCTAGTTAGCTACTAGGCTCTGTTAGTTCTCGTTAGCTACTCTGTTAGTTCTAGTTTGCTACTAGGCTCTGTTGGTTCAGAGTTAGCTTTTAGTTCTAGTTAGCTACTAGGCTCTGTTGGTTCAGAGTTAGCTTTTAGTTCTAGTTAGCTACTAGGCTCTGTTGGTTCAGAGTTAGCTTTTAGTTCTAGTTAGCTACTAGGCTCTGTTAGTTCTAGTTAGCTACTAGGCTCTGTTAGTTCTAGTTTGCTACTAGGCTCTGTTAGTCCTAGTTAGCTACTAGGCTCTGTTAGTTCTAATTAGCTACTAGACTCTGTTGGTTCTTGTTAGCTACTAGGCTCTGTTAGTTCTAGTTTGCTACTAGGCTCTGTTAGTTCTAGTTAGCTACTAGGCTCTGTTAGTTCTAGTTAGCTACTAGGCTCTGTTAGTTCTAGTTTGCTGCTAGGCTCTATTGGTTCAGAGTTAGCTTTTAGTTCTAGTTAGCTACTAGGCCCTGTTAGTTCTAGTTAGCTACTAGGCTCTGTTAGTTCAGAGTTAGCTTTTAGTTCTAGTTAGCTACTAGGCTCTGTTAGTCCTAGTTAGCTACTAGGCTCTGTTAGTTCAGAGTTAGCTTTTAGTTCTAATTAGCTACTAGGCTCTATTAGTTCTAGTTGTTGGTTCTAGTTTGCTACTAGGCTCTGTTGGTTCAGAGTTAGCTTTTAGTTCTAGTTCGCTACTAGGCTCTGTTAGTTCTAGTTAGCTACTAGGCTCTGTTGGATCTAGTTAGCTACTAGGCTCTGTTAGTTCTAGTTCGCTACTAGGCTCTGTTAGTTCTAGTTAGCTACTAGGCTCTGTTGGTTCTAGTTTGCTACTAGGCTCTGTTGGTTCTAGTTAGCTACTAGGCTCTGTTGGTTCTAGTTTGCTACTAGGCTCTGTTAGTTCTAGTTAGCTACTAGGCTCTGTTAGTTCTAGTTTGCTACTAGGCTCTGTTGGTTCAGAGTTAGCTTTTAGTTCTAGTTAGCTACTAGGCTCTGTTAGTTCTAGTTTGCTGCTAGGCTCTATTGGTTCAGAGTTAGCTTTTAGTTCTAGTTAGCTACTAGGCTCTGTTGGTTCTAGTTAGCTACTAGGCTCTGTTAGTTCAGAGTTAGCTTTTAGTTCTAGTTAGCTACTAGGCTCTGTTAGTCCTAGTTAGCTACTAGGCTCTGTTAGTTCAGAGTTAGCTTTTAGTTCTAATTATCTACTAGGCTCTATTAGTTCTAGTTAGCTACTAGGTTCTTTAGTCTAGTTATATATAGGTTATTCTAACTAAAAGTTAGCTTACTACTATAGGCTCTGTTAGTTCTAGTAGTATAGCTTTTATTACTACTTAGTCTATTCTCTAGCTGTTAGTTTTAGTTAGCACAGGCTCTGTTAGTTCAGTTTGCTGCTAGCTCTGTTGTTCAATTAGCTTTTGTTCAGTTAGCTACTACGTTAGTTCAGTAGCTTTTAGTTCTAGTTAGCTACTAGGCTCTGTTAGTTCTAGTTTATAGGCTGTAGTCTAGTAGCTACTGTTGTTCAGTTCTAGTTCGCTACTTCATAGTTGTCTACTGTTCGTTTTTAGTTAGCTACTGTAGCAGTACTTTTAGTTCTAGTTTGCTACTAGGCTCTGTTGTTAGTTCGTCAGAGTTCTAGTTTTAGTTCGTAGTTAGTACTAAGGCTCTGTTAGTTCAGAGTTAGCTTTTAGGTCTAGTTAGCTACTGGCCCTTGCTTAGAATTATCTCTTAGATTTAGTTGTCCCCAAGTTAGCTTCTAAGTCCAGTTAGTTTAAAATGATCTTATGGCTAATGTTCCTTTTCACTTCGTTTCTAGGTGTAGTTAACTTGGTTAGCTTCTGGTTCCAGTTAGCTGACAGTTAGATTCTAGCTCTTGACCCCTGGCTCCAGTCAGCTAAAGTGGACTACAGGATGACCTGGTGACTAGCTCATCAGCTAATAAGATTCAACTTGTTGCTTGTTTGATATCAGCCAATCAAATTTCATATTTTGAAGAAAATCTAAACTTGTACGTGTCGATCAGGAACAACCACCATCAGGAGGTTTAATTGAAACATGCTACAGATTTTGGGCTAGGCTAACAGTTTACCTCTGTTTCCAGTGTTTGTGCTAAGCTAGGCTAGTTGAATGTGATTTCTCTCTCTGTGTGTGTGTGTGTGTGTGTTGTGGTGTGTTTTAAGTGTTTCTGATTGATGTGTGGATGATAAATGATGATAAATTCCACCAGAGTCGGCGTGTCTGGCGTGTTGTCGTCGTGTTGTTGAGCAGATAATCAGCACAGGGACGTCTCGTGTTCCTCGGGGACCTGAAGCAGGCGTGGACTGATGTGGTCGACTCTTTACTGTCTTTATTTCTCTTCTCTGTCTCTCATTGGTTTGTCTTCATGCTGCGTTCGCTGCCTCGGTCAAACCTAAATTACACAGCAGACCGCAGTAAATGAGGATCATGTGTGACTTTGTTTCTTATTATTTTCTTTTTCCTTTCAGAGACATTGAAGAGCTGCATGAAGAGATCTCAGCATCTCCTGATTATAAAACTGAACATCACATGACCACAGCGACTGTCACATGACACTGGATGGACAAAAGTCCGTGGACAGCTGAACATTACGGCCACAGGTGATTCTGACATCCTTTTGACTTCCCTGAAGGATCAGTTTAAAGGATAAGTTCGTTTTTTTGACACCTGGACCTTATTGTTAGGATTAAATACGCTCGTAGACTCACCCAGACAATTTTGGTGGAGCTCAGAGCGGTTTTCGAGCAATTTAGATCCATCCGACGGCGTTTTTTCTCATGCCATAGTAGCGGACGGGGCCAGAAATTGAAGCCCCTAAATTAGACATTATCTGCTGCGAAACTCGCTCATTTCACCTACATTTTATAAATGAATGGCCAGTGTTATCACCATGTCAGCTCAACTTCGTTGTTATGGTCATCCGGGGCTTTACAAGGATGGGTAACTTTTGGTGACGTCAAAGACGTGCGCCGCAGCTGAGTAGAGACGCTGTTGTTGCTAGGCTACACGGCTATTTTTGTGCAGCATGGCGGAATATTTATCCGATGTAGAAGTGTCTGACGACGACTTTGAGTATAATGGATGCCCGTATCGTTTTGAGCCAGAATACACCGACGAGAAGCTATTTGAAAGGAGGATGCAGAGGGAAAGAGCCGAACAGCTGGCCAGAGAATGAGCAACCACTGCACGTCCAGGAATGGGGGCTAACTGGTGCTGTTGTTGTGGACATTGCATGAGTTTCGCAGCAGATAATGTCTAATTTAGGGGCCTCGATTTCTGGCCCCGCCCGCTACTATGGCATGAGAAAAAACACCGTCGGATGGATCTAAATTGCTCGAAAACGGCTCCGAGCTCCACCAAAATTGTCTGGGTGAGTCTACGAGCGTATTTAATCCTAACAATAAGGTCCAGGTGTCAAAAAACCGAACTTATCCTTTAAGATATTACTGAGATTAAAGGAATCTAATTTACATTAGCAGCAAATTAATTATATTTTAAAGGAATCATTTTTAGCATGAAGGGTGTTTTATTGGTTTGGGACAAAGTAATTATACATTTATGGATTTTAATATGATGAAGGTTTTCAAAGGATTACATTTGACCAGAGAACATAAAGGTGTCTCTGAATTTTCACTGTTATAATAAAATTAAGACAGCTTTAATATACAAATCAAATTACATGACTGCCATGTTAATGATGTTGAGTTTTAACCCTTAATCACTTTGTCTTAGACTTTAACTAAAGTCTAACTAAGTCTAAGTTTAAGTAAACTCTGTAAAGACTTTAACCCTTTTAGTTTTTAACCTCTTAACTAAGCAGACATTTTATGGGTTTTTTTGTTGGTACTAAATTTCTCATAGAGGAATCAAAGTGGTTCCTAAATTGTTCAAAGTATTTTGTAAGTTGTTGAAAACAGTGTCTTAGTCTTTGAAAGTTGCTATGTTGTTGAAAATAGTTGCGTAGTTGTTGAAAGTAGTTGCTGAAGTATTGTAAGCAGTTACTAAGTTGTTGAAACTTTCTAAGTGGTTGGTAAGTTGTTGAATATTGTTGAATGCTTGTGTCTGATTGGTTGTTTCTCTCTGTGATGAATCATGTGATCAGTCTCTTGATAAATGAGTTGTTTGGTGTCCATGTATTTCAGCCCTCAGTTGTTCTTGCAGGTTGTGTTTTATTCCAAGTGTTTTTCAGCCCTCAGTTTGTTCTTGCAGGTTGTTTCTCGGTGTCCTCCTCTGTGATAAAAACTGAGAGATCAGATCAGGTTTCTGAGTCATGCAGTCAGTGTTAGATTGTAGTTTTTTATGATTCTGGTCTGTTCTGCTGCTGCCGGGTGGTTTTATTTCAGTCCTGGCTGAGGCTCCAGTTCATGATGGACTCTGTGAAGTTTGCAGGTCTTTGTTGTGGCTTCATGTTGGGGCCTGGCTTCAATATGTCTGTGCTGTGTTGTGTCCTGGCATTGTGACGCTGTGGTGAGGGAAACCACACTCTGTGAAGTGTACCTTCACTTAGACGTTCTATTTCTTCTCCTGCCGTTCACCACAAAACATCCACAGGCTTCACATTTCAGCCTCCACGTCTGGACGACCTTCGACAGCACCGAAAACAGAGAAGACAAACCTCTGCTCTGACCCCTGGACAGGCGGGGCCCCTGAGGCCCCGTCATGTGATCCACAGAGACCAGACCAGGACCAGGAGGATCAGAGTCTGAGAGCCACAGTTAACAGATCTCAACACCATCAGCAGATATATTTATCTTCAAAAACAGTCAATTTTATTTATTTATCTACTGAGAGCTTGATGATCAGATCGAGTCAGCAGCTGGTTAGCCTAGCTTAGCATAAAGGCTGGAAACTAGAACGATTAAAATGTCTTTTAAAAAATGGTTCTAACCTGCAGTGGATGGACGAGTCTGGAGTGAAACCAGTAAAACTCCAAGATCCACTTCAGTTAGAACCATTTTTAAAACAATATTTTTATAGTAGCTGGTGTGGATGCTTTAACTGTGACATGTTGGCTGACAGACACCATGGAAGTTTATTTTTTGTCGAATATTAAATGAATGTACTCATTTATTTATAAAATATTTATTTAAATTTTACAACATACCTGAGGAAATTGTTCCCTGGCCTGTTAGCCTCCGTGGCCTCTAGACCAGACGAATCCCACAGGACACAGGATTCCTGTGGATTCAGGTTCCACTGGGGAAAAAAGTCAACGGGAATCGTTCTAACAATAAGTCAGGTGTTAATATATGAAAGGTGGATAATGACGTGTGTTGACTGTGGATTGATGGGAACAGAATGGGACAGGAGTGAAAATCCTCTCCTGTGTTACCTTTTGTCTTACACACCGATAGTTTTGGCGTCCATGTTGTCATACTAGCAGCGATGTTCTTGTGATTTAACCATTTGAACGCCGAGTATATTGTGTACATGAATTTCCACATCGTAACCACAAGGTCACAACTTCCATTTGAAGGCAGCAGAACTTTCTTCAGTTTTGTCTCTTTTTTGCTTTTCAAACTAAATGCTGTTTACAGCTCAGTGTAGCCTTTAGCTGCAAAGCTAACACCAGCTAACGTAAGAAGTTCACAGACTGACGGATGAAGAAAACATTCATGTGTTCAACTGCCTGATAGTTTAACTAGTTTAGTTTTAGTTTGTTTATTGTCTGACAGACACCAAAAGACACGAGCTAAAGTGCTGAACGTCCAGAGAGTGAAGAGCAGAGGATTTCCTCTATAAATAAACAGCCAACAATTCATCTGAACAGAAACTGAGTTGTTTTAACATAAATTAAACCTAAATTCACACTTTGTTAAAACTTTGATTAAAAAAAAATAATTTTTAGATTCTTTTAGATAAAAAGCATTACAAAAATTATTTTGGATTTAATATTTCATTCTTGTTTGTTTCGTTTTTTTTTTTTTTTTTTAACTTTTTTCATTTATTTCTGGTGTTTTATTTATTTTTCTTTTTTTTAACTTGTTTAATATAAATATTTTTCATTCATTAATTAGATATCTAGCATATATTCTGAAAGTTTTGGTACTTTAAGTTCTTCAGGTAAAGTTTTCATTGCAGCACTTTTACTTGTAACAAAATATTCCTACACTCTTTATTACAACTCAATATTTCAACATCATTTTATTGTAACATAATTTTTTCTTTCCAACATGCTATGATTGAACCGTCGTCCTGCTGAGGCATTCACTGACTCTCAGATCAGCTGTGGGCGCTGTCTCCTCGCCACAGCTTCATCCTCCTCCTCCATCTATCATCTGTCCGCTGATCCTGAATGAGTCAATGATCCTGACCCAATTAGTGGAGCCTCCCAGGCGGTGTGTGTGTGGTGGGGGGGGACACCATCATGGTCCAGCTCCCATTTCCTGTCAGGCCCCCTGCTCAGCAAAATGAGATGCTAATTAATTAGCATTGGCATCGTTAACCGCACGTCAGAGAAATCAGTTCACATGCATTCTGCTGCATGATAAAACACAACTGATCCTGAACGCACCATGGTTCTGATCCTAAATGCACCACAGTCAGACCTGATCCTGAATGCACCACAGCCCTATGGTTAGCTGCAGGACATGCTGGACATAATCAGCTGTAAGTGTGTAGGTGGGCGGAGCTCCGTCCAGCCTTCAGATCTGCTGCAGTGTTTCAGATCTCCTCCACATCAGGAACATCTGCAGACATGGAGTTCGTCTGCTCACAGCGACCCCGTGTCCACTTCTGGATCCTGTGTGAAATGTCCTGCAGTCCTCTGGTCCATATAATTCCTTAAGGTGTCTTTGAAAGAGGAAACTCGTCTGTCAGGATCACTGACACAAAGTGTGAACAGACTCTTTTTGTAAAAATCAGAGTCGTGAAGAAAAACTTCTCTATCAATGTAGATCAAAAACCATGACTCCTTCATGTTGCTATGGTTACAAACTGACATTCTCTTTTTAATATATTGCATTTTAATCCTTTTTATCCTTTTCATCCAATTTAATTTTACAAGAAAAGTTGTGAAAAAATGTTTGTGAATGTTGTCAATTATAGTTCTTAGAAAGACTGGAAATCAGAATTGGCCAAGAAAATTGGACTCGGTGCATTGCTAGTTAAAACATCTTTTAAATAAAGTTTTGATTCAAATACAAATAAGATCCATAACTTTGGGACACGAAAATAATTCAAAGGGACAATCATAAATCAATAATAATCAATAATAAATAATTTTGTCAACTTTAACAGGAAACAGAAGTAGAAGAGGAAGAGAACTCTTCTTCTCTGATTGTTTCTGTGATGTATTTAAAGTATAATGTGACTTCTTCTTTGGTCGTCAGTGAGATAACTCATGGCATCAATATGAGTGGTGTTTCACGGATCGCGCGCGTCATCGGCGCCCGTGTAATACAATGAGGTGAAGATATTCCGGCATCGCCGCCATCCACGAAGCCAGCATCAGAGCGCCCGTGATAATGACCACAAGATCAGGTCAAGTTCCACATCACAGCACATGAGTCCATCGTAACAGAGCCACAGGCAGTCAGAGTCCAGGTATCACACAATCACTCATCACCACAAGTCAAAGTCATCAACAGGAGTCACGGTCAGTCACCACAAGTCAAGGTCAGTCACCATGAGTCACAAGTCAGTCAACAAGTCACAGTCAGTCACCTAAGTCACAGGTCAGTCAACATGAGTCACAAGTCAGTCAGCAGAAGTCAACAGTCAGTCACAGAGTCACAGGTCAGTCACCACAAGTCAAGTCAGTCAACAGGAGTCACAGGTCAGTCACACAAGTCACAGGTCAGTCACAGAGTCACAGGTCAGTCAACATGAGTCACAGGTCAGTCACAGGAGTCACAGGTCAGTCACCATAGTCACAGGTCAGTCACCACAAGTCACAGGTCAGTCAACATGAGTCACAGGTCAGTCCACCAAGTGCAGTCCCCAGGTCACTCATCCCCACAGTCACAGGTCACTCACCCATGGCCCACAGGTCAGTCAGCAGGAGTCACAGGTCAGTCACCATGAGTCACAGGTCAGTCAACAGAGTCACAGGTCAGTCACCACAAGTCACAGGTCAGTCAACAAGTCACAGGTCAGTCACCATGAGTCACAGGTCAGTCACCACAAGTCAAAGGTCAGTCACCGAGTCACAGGTCAGTCAACAGAGTCACAGGTCAGTCACCACGAGTCACAGGTCATCACCACAAGTCACAAGTCAGTCAACAGGAGTCACAGGTCAGTCACCACGAAGTCACAAGTCAGTCAACAGGAGTCACAGGTCAGTCACCACAATGTCACAGGTCAGTCACCCAATCACAGGTCAGTCACCAGAGTCACAGTCAGTCACCACAAGTCACAGGTCAGTCACAGGAGTCACAGGTCAGTCACCATGAGTCACAGGTCAGTCAACAGGAGTCACAGGTCAGTAAACCAACGATCACAGGTCAGTCCCACAGAGTCACAGGTCAGTCAACAGTCAGGTCAGTCACAGGTCAGGTCACACAAGTCACAGTCACGGTCACAGGTCAGTCCACAGGCACAGGTCAGTCACCACGAGTCACAGTCAGTCAACAGGAGTCACAGGTCAGTCACCACAAATCACAAGTCAGTCCAGATCACAGGAGTCACCACGAGTCAGTCACACACAAGTCACAAGTCAGTCAACAGGAGTCACAGGTCAGTCACCAGAGTCACGGTCAGTCACCCAAGTCACAAGTCAGTCACAGGAGTCACAGGTCAGTCACCACAGTCACAGGTCAGTCAACAGGAGTCACAGGTCAGTCACCACGAGTCACAGGTCAGTCACCACAAATCACAAGTCAGTCAACAGGAGTCACAGGTCAGTCACCAAGAGTCACGGGTCAGTCACCACAAGTCACAAGTCAGTCATCAGGAGTCACAGGTCAGTCACCATGAGTCACAGGTCAGTCAACAGGAGTCACAGGTCAGTCAACACAAGTCACGGGTCAGTCCACAGGAGTCACAGGTCAGTCAACAGGAGTCACAGGTGAACACAAGTCACAGGTCACCACGAGTCACAGGTCAGTCACCACAGGTCACAGGTCAGTCACCACGAGTCACAGGTCAGTCACCACAGGTCATAGGTCAGTCCCCATGAGTCAGTCATTCGTTAATTTGTCTTTTGTCCTCCCTTTGACTGCTTTGATGACAGGAAACACAAATGTCCAGCAGGTCACGTCCATCTGAAGCAGTGTGAAACACTCTTGTCAATTTCACACCTCCCCCCCAGGTGAAACCCAAGGGTGGGCACTTGAGACACATGCCCCCTCTAGGTGTTAACGACCACACAGTGGTTTAAATACCTGAACTCCCAAACCAGTCAGTCAGAACTGAAGAAGCCTCTTGGATGAGAGGTGAAACGTCTTCAAGAACTCTATCAAGTCCAGTTGCCTACGACAAACCTTGCTACGAACACGTGGATCATGGGATAAATAACATTTATCAACTGGTGAAACCTGACAGATTATTTTCATGAGCGTCCTTCATATGTTTTCTGTTAAGTCCGTCGACCCTCATGTGTTTCTGTAATGAGAGAAGATTCAATAAAGCTTTGATTGAAAAGGACAAACACACATTTGAAATTGGTATAAAGGAAAATTTTGTTTTGTCAAACAGTCAAACGTGTTGCTGTTTATCATGTTTTAAATTATCATTGATTAAGTTTGGACTCATCTTTTTATAAAAAATGGTTCTGATTAAATCAACATTGTGTGAAACAAAAGGTGGTGACATGAGAGGAAAAAACTTTGTAGGTCTACTTGGAGAGTACATGTAAAATGTAATCAGATTACAGTTACATTTAGTAAAAATGTGGATTATTAGCAGGATTACAGTTTTAAAATAAAGAACGACACAGCTGCCCATTAATTATCATGACCTCTAATGAAAAAATGCTTCACTGGGTGGAAATCTAACATTTTATGTCTTTAAATCAATCAATCAATTGATCACAACTAAGGAAGGAACAGCTGGACAATTTAATAAACCAAACAACAAACATAAAACACTGAGAGCTGCAACAATTAATCTGTTATTGATCAACTATTAAATTAATCTACATCTATTCTGATAATTGGTTAATCTTTAAAAAAAAAAAAAAATTCAGCTTCTTAAATGTGAATATTTTCTGGTTTCTTTACTCCTCTCTGTCTGTAAACTGAATGTCTTTGAGTTGTGGACAAAACAAGATATTTGAGGACGTCATCTTGGACTTTGAGAGACATTTTTCACCATTTTCTGATATTTTATGGACCAAACAACTAATTGATAAATCAAGAATGAAAATAATCATTTCAATTAATCCTGTCACACTCTTGTCAATTTAAGAACAGGTCCAGACGTGGAGCACACAGACGTTTAATTCATTAATCGCTTTGAGTCATTTTTTAATTTTAAAAAAGTCCAAATTATCTGATTTCATCTTCTTAAATGTGAATACTGTATATGTGTGTGTATATATATATACATATTTATATATGTATACATATATATATATATATATATATATATAATATATATATATATATATACATATATATATATATATATATATATATATATACATATACACACACATATATATGTTGTTTTCCTGGTGGAGCAGTTGTGTGATAGTGTTGGTGTGTATGTGAACACTGTTTGCCATGTTTAGCGTGTGTGTTCTAACATGTTTAGATCCCGTTATCCTGCAGCTCCTCAGAGTTTGTCGGCTGCAGCTCGTCTGGACGCTTGACAAAAACCTTTTGGATGCAATTATGTGCTGAGAGGCCCCGCGAGGGCCCCATCCACCTCAGAGCGCTCCGTCAAGAGCCCGCTGACAGCTTGGAGCGCCGCCCCGCGCCGCACTCCTTCTTCCTGTTCCAGGACTGGATCCACAGCGCCCCCCACCCCCCACCCCCCCAGTCTGCAGCCTGTCCTGGAGCCAACCCTCACAGTCAGATCCAGATCCTCACGCCGAGGAAAGGAAGGGAAGGGAGGGTTCTCACCCACATTGTTCTAAACGGAGATAAACACAGGCTTTGGTTCCACCTTCAGAACCACAGTCCTCCAGGACTGGATCCTGGTCTCAGCTGCCAGACTCGCTCTGGTTTCTGTGTTAAACCTCGACCCACAGCACTTTTAGAGTCCTGGACACTCGGCAATGCTCGATCAGGGGCTTGGTGGGGGTGGGGGGGGGGGGGGGGGGGGGGGGGGGGGGGCCTGGATCTCAGAATACCTAAAGCTGGATTCACTAAATAACACAGCAGCTGAGCCAGAACTCAAACAGGATCTGATTCTACAGGAGCTGTTTACAGAGAACCAACTGCAGAACATGAAGAAGAACCGACCTGCAGTCGGCTCACATCGCAGTCTCTGTTAATATATTGGGCAGAGAGAGTTCACTGCATGTTTACTGAGGCTCATTCTCATTTTAGAAAATATGATCAAACAATAAAGATAAGTGACACAGTGACACGAAGCACAAAGTCACAGTTACAGAGTGAACAATGAGTTACATATGAGGTCTGAGAGAGCTGATGAATTCCCTAATATAAGACAGAACCGTCAACTTGTTTAACTGCTTTTCTGCCATTACTTCCACTCTGAACGATTTCCATGGTGACATCTTAAAGGTACAGAACCACACTTACAGAGTCACAAAGTTCACGGTTGACAGACGACACTGTGTTGACATCATCAGTCAGAAGCAAATTTTCTCCCCCACAACACTAATGAAGGAGAAGCCAAACAAACCAACAGTTTTTCATTCCAGGAATTATACATTTGACTAAATAATTCCACAAATCAAAAAAAAAACAAACAAACAAACAAAAAAAAAACACAGAGGATCCAGATAAATACTAACCTCTGATCACAAATACATTTGAATTTCACATCAAATGAGAGATTACAGTTGTTTGAATATGAAGAATCTGCCCTGATTGTCAGGAACTTTCTGTCAGAAAGCTGCTCCGTCAGCGTTGAGAAACAAACTGTGGTTCAGTTCAACACATCAGGTTCAAATCAGCCAGAAACACTTTCAGATTCTTTTTATATCCAGTTAGAGGCTGCAGCCGAGTCTTTTCTTCTCTGCGTCTCTCGTGCCGAGATAACACAGTCTGTAATTATGGGAAAACCATTTTTCTGTATTTTATTATTCCTTAAATCAGATGTCTCTGGCTTGGCAGCAGGACTGGGAACGATGGGAAAGTGACAGACTTAAACAGGCTTTTGTGGACGAGAGTTTTACTAAATCTCACCAGCGGAGAAGGAGGAGGAGGAGACGGGGGAGGGGGAGCAGCTTCATGACCTCCCTCCTGGAAAACACCGACACTCTCAAAACACCAAAAACCAGAGTGACGATGATGACGAGGCCGCCGAAGGTTTCAGCTCAGAGGGTCAAATTTTCTGTTTCTGTCTCTGATGTGCAGCAAATGTGTTTATCACAACCTGACTAATGTTTATTTATGTGGACAAATAATCAAATATGACGGTCACATATATTCAGATGTGCTCATATGGAACAGAATGCTTTGTTTTATATATATATGTATATTATATATATTTTATATATATATATATATATATATATATATATGTGTGTGTATATATATGCATTAATGCATTTCTAATATATGTTTGAATGTAAGTATGTGTGTATTACAGTGACAGGATAATGAGCAAATTAAATTATTTAAGTTGATCTGAGTTTAATTACAGCAACATCTTGTAAAAAATTGCTCTATAAGTCATAAAAATGCTAAATAAAAAAACTTTTTAAGTCTCTGCTTGTTGCATTTGATAGTTGTGGTGACATTGCAGTAGGTGCTTCACCTGGTGGAGATCTGAACTCTACTGAGTGACCTCTGCTGGTTTGTTGCTTATCATTGTTGTTAGTTTTGTGCCCTGTTGTTTGAGTCCTGGTAGCTTAGCCCTGCTAATGTTAGGTTTGTAGTAATTAATGAGAGATTGCTTGTATTTTAGCTCTGTGTTTCTTGGTCTTACACTGATATAAGGCGTGCGTTAACTAAACACACTGAGGCGGAGAATAAAATCATGGAACACCCCAGGCCACAGCGTGCTGCTTTGTCACACCTGCCCCCATCCTTTGATAAATTAGTCCCTACACTCCCCTGGATGAGGAAACATGCCGGTGTTTAAACGTGTTAAATAAATGTGTGTGTTTGAAGTGGAAATGTAATGTGGCCTGTTTTGTACAGTGAGCAGCAGAAATAAAAGGAAACCTTAACCATGTGCATCAAAGCAGCTCGAGTGTCAGCTGCCGTCTCGGGATTTACTTAAAAATTCAGCACTTGAAAGATCCATTTTTAAATGAAGGCCAGCCGCAGTTTTCCACGCAGCTTCAGAGGAAGACGCCCGTCCCCGGAGACATTAGAGCATTAAAGGTGCCGTAATGAGCCGAGCGCACTGCCAGCTCCACATTAGCTTTTTACCACTGCCATATGTTAGCTGCTGCTGCTGCTCGCCACCGGTGTGTTGATGGAGGGATAGAACGGAGAGACGAGGCTGTCCTTGTGTGACTCACTCATATGCTATCAATATGCTGCCATGTTTTTAATGGGCCCTCTGGTTAGAACGTGGCACGCCTCGGCTCGTCGTTTCATTTCATTTTCTTCTCTAAGTGAGGCTGCAGGCACCCGTCCATCACTGTGACTCCTCACACACACACACACGCACAGAGAGCCAGCGCTCTCCAGAAACTCAGCGGTCCACAGTTATTATATGAAATAACTCTCTGAGAGGTTTGGCTTCATGACACAAAACAGTCCAGAAACTCTGAGAGGTTGAACAGAGTCAGACGACGAGTCTCTGGAGGAAAAGTTTTACTGCAGAGAGAAGAAATATTTAAAATCTTTCATTCACAAGTTCAGAAACGTGTTCGACATGAAGGAAACATGTTCACAGTCAGTCAGCTACAAAACTTTACAGATTCCTGCTTCAGTTTCATTTTTTACTCATTAACTTCATGATAATATTTGCATGCTAACATGGGAAATAGTAATATGATGAAATGCTAATATTAGCATCTCTAAATGCTTCCAGATGGCGCAGTTACCATTGGTAAGATGTCGTATTGGGTCTACCACTAACTGAACATGATGTTAACTTAGCACCGTGTTAGCTGATGATGGGCCTCAGTGTTACATTTGTTCTTAAAAGTCCATCATTAACATAAAATCGGTTTAGCTAATTTAAAACAGACACTGTGTATTTGTATCTCATTATGTTTGTTTATAAATGCTCAAAATACACAACAAAAGAAGCTAATTAAAGCTGTTGTGATCATGTGGTTACAAGGTTAGCATCAGACCTAATCATCTTCATGTTCTCATATTTCTGTTGACAGCATGAATGCAGCATGAGAGCACTAAGCTAGAGCACATAGCAAGACAAAGCTATCGGTGATGTTATGTAATGTAATGTAAGGTAATGTTTCATTGGCAAGGCTAAGCTAAGTTAATATAGAAAAAAGACAACATTAGTCTCCTGACATTAGTGATGAAATTAGGCACAAAGCCTAGCAGGGCTAAGCTAACAGTCGAAGCTAACAGAGCTGTTGTGAAAACAACAAAGCTCCACTTTGTTGTTAATGTTTAGAGTGTGAAGATGCTAATTAAGCTGTTTAATGAGAAGACAATCTGATTGGTCCTTGTCAGAGCAGAACAACAGGTCCATCAGATGTGAGCAGGAGGAAACGTTCATGATTATTTCTTCTGTGTGTGTGTGTGTGTGTGTGTGTGTGTGTTTGGTGCTGGAGGTGTCGAAGCTCCAATCAGAGCTCTGCAGAGCTGACAGGATGAAACCAGCTTCACTCCTCAAGCGTGAAATTAATGTCGCTGTTCTTTGTTGATAATCCAACAGTTTTCAGAAAAGCCTCAAACCAAACTGTTTTTATACATCTTCTCCTTTCTGTGACTCTCAGCTGCAACTTTGATTTGTTTAGAAAACCTGAAATTTAACCTCATTACTGTCTTTTATTGAAGCTGAGTATGAAACACACACAGGGAGAAATATTCTAAACCTCAGCGACAAATATTCAGGTTGTCTTGTTCAGTTTATTTCTGCAGAATTCAGTCTGACAGTCAAAAACAACAAAACAACAACAAAAAACTCATCAGTATCATGTCAGTTTCTCGCTATTTCTTTTTCTTCGAAATAAAATTCTGCTCACTTTGTCTGAGGTCTCAAGCCTTTTCAGGCATCAAATAAAACACTTTAAGTATCATTTCAATGTTTCATATTTTTACTGGAAAAAATAAGTAACACCATTTATTAATTATCAAAGCAGTTACTGATCAACCAATCAGAGGCTCAATATTTATGACACAAAAAGAATCAGTTTGCTTCAGAGTCAGAACAGCATTGATAATATTCATGTTCATCATAAGTTCATAGTGACATCAGCCTGGACCTGCTGACATCATCATAAAACTCCAGAACAACACAACAGTCAGAGGTGTGAAGAGGGCAGTCAGGTGTGAAGAGGGCAGTCAGAGGTGTGAAGAGGGCAGTCAGAGGTGTGAAGAGGGCAGTCAGAGGTGAAGAGGGCAGTCAGGTGTGAAGAGGGCAGTCAGAGGTGTGAAGAGGGCAGTCAGAGGTGTGAAGAGGGCAGTCAGGTGTGAAGAGGGCAGTCAGAGGTGTGAAGAGGGCAGTCAGGTGTGAAGAGGGCAGTCAGAGGTGAAGAGGGCAGTCAGAGGTGTGAAGAGGGCAGTCAGAGGTAAGAGGGCAGTCAGAGGTGAAGAGGGCAGTCAGAGGGTGAAGAGGGCAGTCAGAGGTGTGAAGAGGGCAGTCAGAGGTGTGAAGAGGGCAGTCAGAGGTGAAGAGGGCAGTCAGAGTGTGAAGAGGGCAGTCAGAGGTGTGAAGAGGGCAGTCAGAGGTGAAGAGGGCAGTCAGAGTGTGAAGAGGGCAGTCAGAGGTGTGAAGAGGGCAGTCAGAGGTGAAGAGGGCAGTCAGAGTGTGAAGAGGGCAGTCAGAGGGTGAAGAGGGCAGTCAGAGGTGAAGAGGGCAGTCAGAGTGTGAAGAGGGCAGTCAGAGGTGTGAAGAGGGCAGTCAGAGGTGAAGAGGGCAGTCAGAGTGTGAAGAGGGCAGTCAGAGGTGTGAAGAGGGCAGTCAGAGGTGAAGAGGCAGTCAGAGGTGAAGAGGGCAGTCAGAGGTGTGAAGAGGGCAGTCAGAGGTGTGAAGAGGGCAGTCAGAGATGTGAAGAGGGCAGTCAGAGGTGTAAGAGGGCAGTCAGAGGTGAAGAGGGCAGTCAGAGATGTGAAGAGGGCAGTCAGAGGTGTGAAGAGGGCAGTCAGAGGTAAAGAGGGCAGTCAGAGGTGAAGAGGGCAGTCAGAGGTGTGAAGAGGGCAGTCAGAGTGTGAAGAGGGCAGTCAGGTGTGAAGAGGGCAGTCAGAGGTGTGAAGAGGGCAGTCAGAGGTGAAGAGGGCAGTCAGAGGTGGAAGAGGGCAGTCAGAGGTGAAGAGGGCAGTCAGAGGTGTAAAGAGGGCAGTCAGAGGTGAAGAGGGCAGTCAGGTGTGAAGAGGGCAGTCAGAGGTGTGAAGAGGGCAGTCAGAGGTGAAGAGAGCAGTCAGAGGTGTGAAGAGGGCAGTCAGAGGTGTGAAGAGGGCAGTCAGAGGTGAAGAGGCAGTCAGAGGTGAAGAGGCAGTCAGAGGTGTGAAAGAGGGCAGTCCAGAGTGTGAAGAGGGCAGTCAGAGGTGTGAAGAGGGCAGTCAGAGGTAAAGAGGGCAGTCAGAGGTGAAGGAGGGCAGTCAGAGGTGTGAAGAGGGCAGTCAGAGGTGTGAAGAGGGCAGTCAGAGGTGAAGAGGGCAGTCAGAGGTGTGAAGAGGGCAGTCAGAGGTAAAGAGGGCAGTCAGAGGTGAAGAGGGCAGTCAGAGGTGTGAAGAGGGCAGTCAGAGGTGAAGAGGGCAGTCAGAGGTGTGAAGAGGGCAGTCAGAGGAGTGAAGAGGGCAGTCAGAGGTAAAGAGGGCAGTCAGAGGTGAAGAGGGCAGTCAGATGTGTGAAGAGGGCAGTCAGAGGTGTGAAGAGGGCAGTCAGAGGTGTGAAGAGGGCAGTCAGAGGTAAAGAGGGCAGTCAGAGGTGAAGAGGGCAGTCAGAGGTGTGAAGAGGGCAGTCAGAGGTGAAGAGGGCAGTCAGGTGTGAAGAGGGCAGTCAGAGGTGTGAAGAGGGCAGTCAGAGGTGAAGAGAGCAGTCAGAGGTGTGAAGAGGGCAGTCAGAGGTGTGAAGAGGGCAGTCAGAGGTTGAAGAGGGCAGTCAGAGGTAAAGAGGGCAGTCAGAGGTGAAGAGGGCAGTCAGAGGTGTAAGAGGGCAGTCAGAGGTGAAGAGGGCAGTCAGAGGTGAAGAAGGCAGTCAGAGGTGTGAAGAGGGCAGCCAGAGGTGTGAAGAGGGCAGTCAGAGGTGTGAAGAGGGCAGTCAGAGGTTTAAAGAGGGCAGTCAGAGGTGAAGAGGGCAGTCAGAGATGTGAAGAGGGCAGTCAGAGGTGTGAAGAGGGCAGTCAGAGGTAAAGAGGGCAGTCAGAGGTGAAGAGGGCAGTCAGAGGTGTGAAGAGGGCAGTCAGAGGTGTGAAGAGGCAGTCAGAGGTGAAGAGGGCAGTCAGAGGTGTGAAGAGGGCAGTCAGAGGTAAAGAGGGCAGTCAGAGGTGAAGAGGGCAGTCAGAGGTGTGAAGAGGGCAGTCAGAGGTGTGAAGAGGGCAGTCAGAGGTGTGAAGAGGGCAGTCAGAGGTGAAAGAGGGCAGTCAGGTGTGAAGAGGGCAGTCAGAGGTGTGAAGAGGGAAGTCAGAGGTGAAGAGAGCAGTCAGAGGTGTGAAGAGGGCAGCCAGAGGTGTGAAGAGGGCAGTCAGAGGTGTGAAGAGGGTAGACGGGTGAAGAGGGCAGTCAGAGGTGTGAAGAGGGCAGTCAGAGGTGTGAAGAGGGCAGTCAGAGGTAAAGAGGGCAGTCAGGTGTGAAGAGGGCAGTCAGAGGTGTGAAGAGGGCAGTCAGAGGTAAAGAGGGCAGTCAGAGGTGAAGAGGGCAGTCAGAGGTGTGAAGAGGGCAGTCAGAGGTGTGACGAGGGCAGTCAGAGGTGTGAAGAGGGCAGTCAGAGGTGAAGAGGGCAGTCAGAGGTGTGAAGAGGGCAGTCAGAGGTGAAGAGGGCAGTCAGAGGTGAAGAGGGCAGTCAGAGGTGTGAAGAGGGCAGTCAGAGGTGAAGAGGGCAGTCAGAGATGTGAAGAGGGCAGTCAGAGGTGTGAAGAGGGCAGTCAGAGGTGAAGAGGCAGTCAGAGTGTGAAGAGGGCAGTCAGAGGTGAAGAGGGCAGTCGAGGTGGAAGGGGCAGTCAGGTGTCTGAGCATGCTCAGTAGCTCAGTGGCGTTGTATTTAAAGGCTGCTGTATGGATCAGTTCTCTCATGCAGACGCTGCAGTGAGCCTCAGTCTTTGGTGTTTGTTTCTCTGGCCTGAGGTCAGATCTAAAGTCAGCCGGTTGTTTCTGCCTGTGAAGGCTGGACATGTTTGTGTGTAGCTGCAGGTCCTGGATCAGTTAACTGAGGCCTGAAGCTTTAAATATACACAGAAAATAATTCAGCTTCACATGTGCACAGAAAAAAACAAATCAGTTCTGATATGAATAAAGCTGCTGCAGGAACAAGAATATTATTATTTCATATAATCTAATAATTCAGTTTTAATAATTAACTTATTGAAACTAACAAATTAATATGTCAAGTCCGTATAAACTCAACTGTGCAGCAGCACTGTTATTTACATTTACTGTATTGTCTTTATATAATGCTGTTTGTATATTATATATACTATTACTGTTACATATTGTAATAGATTACATGCATTTTTACATTCTACTCATTTTCTGTTTTCTTATAATTTCTCTGTGCTCTTATACATTTTTTATTTTTGAATGGAAGCAGCGCACACATTATTATTATTATTATTATTATTATTATTATTATTATTATTATTATTATTATCATTATGTAGACAAATTATGGAGCTGCTTGTCATCAGAGATGACTGCTTTAACAAGTAAAACTATTTTAAACAAAAATTACATAGAAATAAAAACAGCAGCAGCTCCTCCAATAAAATCTGACTAATGATAATTAACAAGGAACTTTATTGGTTAATATTCATTTTATTCTGTCGTCACTGGAGAAACTGATTTCACTTCTGATCAAATATTTGAATGTTTTTAAGTGTCATTAGTAGTTTTATTGTTATATTTTGGGTTTTTTGTAGTTTTTTGTTACATTATGATGTCAGGATCTCTGCAGGGTCAATTTTTAAAAAATGATGTAATTTAATTTCACATCCAAAAAACAACACGCACAGTTTGCATTAGTGCTGACTGACTCCACACCAAGTCTTAATTTATTTTATTGATAATTGATTTGATGAATAGACAAACATTTGAATCAAAATGTTTCAGCAGTCTGATAAAATCATGTTTTTGTATTAAAGCTGACAGATAAATGCAGGTTTGGTGTCTCTGCCACAGATGTTGAATGCAGCCTGATGTTCAGAGCGTCTGTAGATCCACTTGAACTCGTCTCCGTCGTGGACCTGGCAGCTCAGGTGGAGCTGCAGACGCAGACCGCAGCCTGGCTGCCGCTCTGTCGCTGTGGTGAACAACAGAAACTCAACAGCACAAAGGATAAAAATGGATCCAGCCGGATATATGAGGTGGCACCGCCTGTGGAAACATGAAAGCTTTTACACGTTAACCCCCCTCCTCCGCCCAAACCACACACATAAAAGAAAGTTCTCCTCCAGCCCGAGAGGACGGGGACGTTTACAGGTCCAGACTTGGCGTCTCCAGCCCACCAGCCTGCCTTTGATTTGGGGCTCAGAGGTGCCTGAGACGGGCTGGAAGTCACTGCCAGCCGCTTTCTGTGGGACGTGGCGTCGAGTCAGGCATGACGACGGCCTGGCAGACGCTCCAACAGCCTCCAAACGGCCGACGCTAATGGACTGAAGCTTCTGCGGTGCGTTCAGGGACCCTGCGCTGCCAGAAGAGTCTCAAAACGCTCCTTAAGGGACGCCCAGGAGAAGAAGGAGGTGTCGACCTGAACAACAGCAGAAGAAGAAAAAGAAGAACATACAGATTTATTCTCAGTTTTGTTTTTTTTCTTTCATGTTCTAACAACCTTAAAGGAACAGTTCAACATGTTGGGAAATACTAAAGAAACAGTATGTACTCTCCAGCATCAATGTCCAGTTACCTCAGAGTTAGCATCAATGTCAGTGTTAGCTCAGAGTTAGCATCAATGTCCAGTTACCTCAGAGTAAGCATCAATGTCAGTGTTAGCTCAGAGTTAGCATCAATGTCCAGTTACCTCAGAGTTAGCATTAATGTCAGTGTTAGCTCAGAGTTAGCTTCAATGTACAGTTAGCTCAGGGTTAGCATTAATGTTCAGTTAGCTCGGCACCGAGCTTAGTTCACAGGAACCAATAAATGTTAATGTAGCATCTAAAGCTAACCTAACTGAATCTAGAAGCTAACACTGAGCTAGCTGAACCAAACCTTTTACCAGGTAGGAAGGCTCCAATTAAAGACATGAGATCAGGTGAATTATGGGAACTGGTGTCCAGTGTTTTTGGACTAAAACTCTGAATCCCCCCCCCCCCCCCCCCCCCCCCCACCCCCACCCCATGATGCTCAGATTTGGACCAGTCGGTTACCTTGACGACATGTCTGCGGGCGATGTCGGGCCTCCTGCAGAGTGACTGCAGCCGCTTACAAAGCTGCTCAGGTGTAGAGTACAGGTACTCTGCTGCATTAGAGAGCAGAGAAGAAGAAGCTTCAGCTCCACACGAACCAATCACAGCTCACAGCTCACTATTAATGAAGATTTGAAAAGTTTTTATTACCTGGAAATATTTCAGGATAAACTAAAGCCTTCGGACACAGAGGATAACAGCCACAGTGAACAGCTTCTAACCTGAAAAATAAACATCAAACACAGCCAGCAGCTGCTTAGCTTAGCTTAACATAGAAACTGAGAATAGCTGATCTGTCAGCTCGGGCTGAGGGTCAGGTGAACTTCTGTAAAGTAAACTTTGAATTGCTCCACTTTCCCTTTTAACATGTTAGCATCTGTTACAGTTTAGCATCTCACCTTTTTAACTTTGCTTTGCCTTCCCAGCTAAAGTGTTGATTATCAAACACTGATCTGTTTAGAGAAAATAGATGCCTAACCGTTCTGTCCACATACTTAATGACTAATGAATATGTAATTGTGTCTCTGTGCTACACTGCCCCCCCATGAGTGCTGGTGGTACTGCTGCAGTTGGTTTGTAACTGTAAATATTCAGAAAACGGACTAAATGAATGCAGTCTGCAAACAGAGGATGTCTGAATCTGTACGCAAAGGTTGAACTTTCAAATGTTGGTCAAAGTTTGTATGTTTAATTTTCCAGAGCTCTGACAGAGTTTCTGTATGATGATGTTGTGACATATAAACACGGTGGGTTGATGGACGGAAGGACGTCAGCTGAGTGTTTCATTTGTCAAATGTGGAGAAGAATGTTGAGAAGAACATTGAGAAGAACATGGAGAACATCAACATGAAGACGAGTCAATAAAAATGTGAGTTGGTCATGAACGATATCGCCCTGCGGCCCCAGAATGTGAGGAAGATCCCTCCAGAATCTCACAGACGTTTTTCTGCTGCCTTTATTTTGTTGAGCCGAGCTGGTGCTTTTATTTTGTTGACACTCAGACATGTTTGCAATTAAATATTATTTGCATTAAACAGAAAATGAATGAAAAACAACATTTTGACATAGATGTTTTCAGACCCATCCTCTCAGATGTAATTATGGGTTGTTTCAGTGGAATGAATGACTTCATTGTTGCCGCAGGATACGAGTGGCTCACTGATCATAATTAATCAGATTAATCAGAATTCAGTGATAATGAGGACGAGACTCTCAGCTGACATCAACAACACTCAGCTCAGGGCTCTGATTGGTTCTCGAACAACAACATTTATTACTGACACACCACTGAGCTCAGGCTTTTATTTTCATAAGTTGAACAGGTGCTTTTATTTTGTTGACACTCAGACATATTTGTAATTAAATATTATTTGTATTAAACAGAATTAATGGGAAACCAACATTTTTTTTAATGAGGAACTTAATTTAATTGAAATATTTGTTTTCAGTTTGACCTGATAAACCAACAGTTCAGCAGTAAAACTGTGCATTCTGTGTAAAAGCCTAATTTTAGAGAAGATTAGCAGGCTAACATGCTACATTTATAAATGTGACCCAGCTAACAAACTTAATGTTACATGTTCAAAATACTGTTATAATAATGTTATGACAAACATTAGCATGTTAAACATTATAACTGGACACTGAGGCAACATAACTGTGAAATGTTCCTGTGCTAACAATGAGTTAGCATAGTATGCTAAACATCAGCCTTCTTGAATTTGACTCGTTTGTTTCTGAAAGCTGAAAAAACATTAAATGTAAAAATACAAACTTGCTGTTTGTCTCTCAAACAAAACGTTGAGTTATGAATCATTAGCATGCTACAACCATTTGGTCAGCTGATAAATGAAGATGTTAGCATGATAAAACACTAAATTAGCATGATCATACGCTAACATTTTAGAATGTGGTAATGTACGAATGCAACATCTTAGAGAGTAAAGCATTTTAACACAGTTAGCATTTTCAAATCTGGACATTTTGTATATCACATGTAAAACATGCTTATTTAACATGCTAACTATCAGGGTTAACATGCTACAGCCCGAGAAGAGCATTAGCTTACTAATAAACTAAAGGCTTAATATGCTAAAAAGCTATTTACAGATAGCTTGTTCATATAAAACTATTTTAATACTTAGGACATTAGCATATTAAAGATGCTAATAGTTAGCATGTTAGCCTGTTACTCTGCTAACTTTAGCAACAAAGAGAGATGAAGAACTCTGCAGGGTTCTCTCACTGAGGTGTTTGTGTTCTCCACCTGCAAGGTTCTCTCACAGAACTCTTTTAAAGTCATGTCTCCACAGAAACAAACAGACTGAACGCTGCAGAGCCGCGGCTTTGACACATTAACCTGCAGAAACCTGCTCACTGTGTGTGTGTGTGTGTTTAGAGTGTGAAGTATGTGTGTGTTTTGTGTGTGTTTGTGTGCGTGTGTGAACGGCACAGAGCACTGTGGGGGGGCCGGGGGTCCTCGTCCCTCCTGATTTTGGATCAAAGACAAACACAAACATCACTTCCCCCCCGGGGATGTCTCCTCTTCTTGTCTGCCATAATTAGCTCGTGATTCGTTATCACACAGAGGCAACAGTCGACTCTCATTACACAAATAAAACTCACACATGGTTCATTTACATTAAACACACAACACATCAACACATCGACACAACGCCACAACTCTGCTGCTGTCAGTTAACACACTAACATTGATATTATAGATTTTTATATTATGATACAGAGGAGTTAAAAAGATCGATGCGCTATCAGATGATCTGAGGGAGGATTTCTGTCCTCCTGTCTGTGTCTGTGTGTCTGCAGCTCTGTGTCAGCGCTGTAAAAAGTGTTGCTTGTCTCTCTGATTAAAACACAAACAGCAGTGAACATGTGACTCAGCAGTGTCCTGTCGCATTGTGCTGGCTCAGTTTAAATTCAATCAACATGAGCTGAAACTGAAACTGTGTAAAGAGAAACGGAGCGCTACATTTACAACACGAGACAAAAGACAACACGCCACCGCGGCACACTGCACAATCGTTTTATTTCATTGATCTTGTTTTAATGATTGTGGGAAGACAAAACCCTAATTTAAATTAAATTTTGATTAATCGCCCAGCCCTAACATTTATATATAAACACATCTCTCTGCTGACAGATGTGTCCTGGACTTCATCGTCCTCTCCAGATGTTTCTCCAGTTCACACACAGCTGTTTGTTGGACGTCCTGTTGAGTAAAATTCAGAGGCACTTCAGCCAATTGTGGCCCAACATTTTGACAGTGGTTACCATGGTTACCATGGTTACCGAGGTTACCGCCTGACTTCTGTCAGCTTTCTGCTTCCTGCTGTCAGAGTCATGCAGAGAGCTGCTGTGATGTTATCTGGGATCGTCTGGTGATGTCTGAAACTGTTTCAACAGATGCTCCATGATCTGTGCTCTGATTAGGGAGGTTGGTGTCAGTCATGTGTGTTGGCCGCTGTTGATGATGTCATGACATACACTCAGCTGACCAATGGTGTGACTCCATCACTCAGCCTCCCAGCAGCCCCGAGAGCCCCGCCCCCACCACCGTCCATTCATGTGGCTCTTCAGACTGATTCAGCATCTGAACTGAAGCTACGAGTCATTTCTGTCTTTTCACTCTTCTTCTCTTTCAGATTTAAACTTTTTAAATGTGATGAGCCGTTTCATTATTTTCTCTCTGTTTGAGTTGATTTCTTGTTGCCATGACGATGGAGGCGGAGTGAAGCTCAGATGTGAACAAACAGCTCAGTGAACCCCAAACATGAATCAGGTGCAGATCAGACGGACGACTGCAGGCTCAAAGGCTCACACGGCCGTTTGATTGGCTGAGCTTCAGAGAACGCTGCCTCTGATTGGCTGTTGCTGCTCAGATCCACCTGACTGAAGGTGTGATCAGAGGTTCAGCTACAGAGGTCATGTGACTGAAGTGTGAGCGCCTGCTGCTCCTCACCTGCAGCTCTGACATGTGATCAGAGGAGACAGCAGAAGGCATCATGGCTCCACACTCACAGATCTGACATCAGATTTAAAGCCACAGCAGCTGATACTCAGAACTGATCCCTACCTGCTGATCAGATAATCAATAATTTGACATTTGGATTTTAAAAATAAGTCGATATAAGCTGTAGTTTGTGAACAGCTGAGGTTCTGATGGATGATTTAATGTTTTCAGGGTTCTCCTGGGCTCTACACATTAAAATTTTAAGACCTTTTTAACACCTCTTAGAATTAAATCACAGCCACACCTGAAAAAGAAACAGTGTTCATTTTTATTTTTATTTAAAGGTTTCCATCAACATGAGAACAGAGAGCTGCTGTTCTATACTCGGTTCTGTTTGACTGTTTTATTTTGTTCTAAATATCTGAATGTTTATTTTTAGTTGTGTCGTGTAGAGAAGCTGCGACGCTGCTTCATTCTGACCTCCTGTGTTTAAAGATAATAAAGCTGAACTGAACTGCAGAAATTCAGTTATTTCTTTCAGTTCTCACAGTACAAACTCTTTCTTTTTGACATTTTAGACACCAAATTATTGTCAGAACAAATTAATGTAAGTGATAATTGTTAGTTGCAGATATTTTGTGGCCAGTAGAGTTTGTTTTCTTCTCTGACAGTGAACGCATCACAGAGTGCTGCATAATCTATTGACACAGATCTTGAATGCACCATAAAGACAGGAAGTAGCTGGGTATGGTGTCTGGGACGGGTCAGTTTTTATATATCTATATATCGATAAAATGTTTGATTTCAACACCTGAACGTCACAGTTCATCATCATGTTCTTGATCAACAGCCTGAAGTGAACTCACATGGCGACTCCAAAGAATTCGTGTTTGGCCGTGGAGACAACCACGTCAGCCTGACACAGGACCTGCAGGAAGTCGTCTTTACTGGACAGGAAACCCCAGTGGAGGACGTGAGCGTCCAGCTGACGTTGGGCCTCCACAAAGATCTCTGCAGGACAACGAGAGAAGAAGGTGAGTATCAGGTAACAGGTGAGTATCAGGTAACAACATGTTTACGCAATATTTTTCATGTTAATACAACATTTTCTCATCATTATTACAAACCAAATGATTTTATTTTAATAAAAAACTTAAGTTTGATGAGAATGAGTCACTTTATCGTCTATTTATTTTATGAAACATTCTCGAGATCTAGGCCTGATCCCTAAAGAACTCCACAAAACAAAACAAAACTCTTTAATCAACAGATGATGGTGTAAAATGAGCTGAATAACCCTGAACAGGCAGAACAACAAAACAACAGAACTATTAGTTGATTATTTATTTCAAATTAAATATTTATCTGCTCGTCACAGTGTTTAATATCTCCGTACAGCTCACTGCTGCATTTATGTTCAGGTTGTTAAAAGTTTTGATCCTTTATCAATAATAAAAACATCTGTTGATTATCAGCAGAGTTTCTAAAACTTTTCCACACTGAAGGCCCCGATGAACTATTAGCTTACAGCCCCGCTCTAGTGATGGGTCAAAGGCCATGACAAGAAATTAGGAATATATCTGATTTTTTTATTTTTCCACCTGATGTAAGAGAACCTCAAGTCTCTCCTGCAGTGAATTAACAAATTATTGCCTGCTCTTATTGTAAATCACTTTGCTTTTCAAAATAAAGCAAAATGTTTTTCAAAATAAAAACAATGCTTTTTAAATTGTCCAAAATCACTGGACGGAGTGAGAAAACTACAGCTGTCAGAATGATCATCCTGTTCGTTACAACCAATCAGTGAAGAATAAAGAGGAAAAAGTTAAATTTGTAGTGTTGAAGGAGGTCCTCCTCCTAGAAGGCCAGGAGGAGGTCATTGCTGATCTCAACCAGGCCAGTTTTCTGTACTGTGTTTGGTGCAGAAGCCTGATTGGAACTGTTCAAAAGTAGGGTTGGATGACGGGACGAACATATCGTCTATCGACAATGGGCTGAGTCCATCGCCAATTGCTTTTTTTGATGATTTTTAGGGCGATATTTGTCATTTTATTCTGCTAATGTAGTAGTCAGCAGAGTGACAGCCTGCACTGCGCTCTCATCCAGCGGCTCAGGACACGCCCACTCAGCTGACCATGAGGTCTCTGAGCTGGTGAGGACTGAGAGGAAAACAGCCTGCACAGACTCTTTACACTGTTTTCAGGCTGTGAATTAAGGATTTAATTTGACCAAATTGGTGATTGTTAGAAGAGTGGACAGACTAACAAAGATGGTTTTAATGAATTTTATGTGTTTTTCTGTCGAGTTTGAATTAAGTGTGTTTTCCGAGGAGTTAAGGAGCCAATTAAGGTCGTCTTAGTTCAGTAAAAGAGAGAAACTTGAATATTTCTCTGTTTAAAATGGAAAATAAGTGTGAGAACATGGAATTTCTAGACACTATATATATATATACATATATATATATATATATGTGTGTGTGTATATATATATATATATATATACATATACATACATATATACATATATATATATACATATACATATATATGTATATATTTGTTTACATATATATATATATATTATAATATGTTTGTTTTTCCTGTGATGTCTGTGAAAGCAGCATTGGAGGCTGTAGAATTCATGTTTGACTTTTATTCTCAAGATCATTTGTTTATTATTATTATTATTATTATTATTATTAATCATTATTATTATTAGTAGTAGTAGTAGTAGTATTTGTATGTGTGTTTTGTTTGAATTAAAAATAAGAAAAAAGAGACCATATCAGCTGGCAACACTGATATAATAATAAAAATGACAGAAAAAGCTGAAGTAGACAAATTAAGTATAAATGTACAGACAGTTAAATGAAGTGAATCTCTTCATG